>MU228414.1:13939-32945 GCA_018584345.1 Thuja plicata | reverse complement strand
AAATTGAAGAATGGGGGCCCATAGTCTAGGCGACCATTTTAGGGTGCATACATTTTCCCCTCTTTGACTAATGTGTGATCTTTATGGGAACACATGTAGTCAAAGAATGTAGTTGAAGTGTGAGATCGATTTGGGATCACAAAATAACCTAGATGTGTGATCGACGGATGGGAACACACCAGGACAAAGATAAGATGATTGAAAAAGACAAGGTCAACACCCCTGTAAATAGGTAATTGACATGTCCAAGATAAGAATCTCAAGCAAGGTTGCCCCAAGCGGAGCAATTGATAGGATTGATAAAGCTGAATTAAGGATTGAAGTTTGATAGATACTGCCCCCTTGTGATCAAAATTGAAATGAGATAGAGGAGAAACAACAAATTGATGAATTTGATCAAATCAAACTAAAGATAAGGTTCTTGATGTAAGATGAAAGATATAAAGATCACAGAACCAAGGTAGATCATCAAGCACACAATATTATGCCCCAAGGTTGAATTAGAAGAAAAGAAGTGGGGTGAAAGCGAATGGAAGATAGAGGTGGAAAGAAATGGAGAGAAGAAAGAGAATTGGACTTAAGAGAGAGAATGCCCCAAAATCAATCAAATATTTAAGATAGAAATTTTTTATTGAGATCACGAAAGAAGATAAGGAAATGAGGATCAACATGACCACAGTTGATTAAAAGTTCGCAACAAAAGATGAAGGAAACCCTCTCAAACTCATAATGCAACCTAAAATGAAAACTAACATGAGGTCTAACAATGCAAGATACATGAAAATGCAAAGGTGTACTTGCAATAGAGCAACTGTAACATAGGAGTTTGTGTTCATCATTCAGTAGAGAATGTTAAGGAACTTATTTTCGTCATTGGGCCATTATTAACTGTATAGTCAAAAAATGGAAGCACTTCCATGGTAGACTAGTTTAGCCTTTCGAGTAAGTGGTTTGGGGTCATGTCAAGTGCCTTGAATGGGTTCCTGATTTAGACCTGGCTTTCCCCCTGTTTTGCCCCATTTTCCACCTCCCCCCAGCCCGTTTTTGGCATCCTGGACTACAAATTTGAGATCTTTGACCTCAGGGTCAAGGTCGACCTTTTAGGTCTATGTCAACCTCAACCCTGACCTACGTCAAGGTCAAACTCACCCCTTAACTAGGTCAAGGTCGACCTCAACCTTGACCCAGGGTCCAGATTTCAGGATCTCACAGTTTTCGGATGTCGGTCTTTGAAAAAGTTAATTCATGCTTCCGGGTTGGCTGTTTCGGGTTCTGAAGTGATGATTCCTAAATTATATTTAATATAGGTCCTCTCATAGGGGTAAAGGCTTTAATGGGAATTTAATTCTCCTATGTCAGCCTCCTTAGAAGATTGTGCCCTAATTTCATGTAAAAAGGAACGTTTCTCCTCCCATTTTCTCTAAGTTCTCTATCCAAGCCTAAGCATCATTGAGCAATTGAGAAGCATTATCAAGTGAATTTCAAGCAAGCTAAGGAGAAAGATTTGAAGCAAGCATATATACATCATCAAGCATTCAAGCATTCATCAAATAGATCCATTGGAGGCCATTGACGGATTCAAGCTACATAGTGCCCTTTTTGGTGATCTCTCCATCCACCTTCTTCCAAGCCTCTTCATACTCAAGAACCCATCCAAGATTTGGTGTTGGAGATCTACAAGCATTTCATTGAAGACATCCTACATTCTAAATTCTAGATTCATTGGTGCATACTTACTTGTGGATTCAAGGATTCGAATCCTCCTCAAGGACTTTTACATGAGCAAGGTGAATTGTTTCATTTACTTCTGCAATTTTAATTATATATTTGAGGTTAATTCCAAAACTAGGGTTTGACCAAGGTAAAACCCTCCCCCCCAACAAATAAATCTCTTTTTCTTGCAGATACAGGTTCAGGTCTGTGGATTTGAACTCATATCTGGATACCCTTTTCAACGAACTATCAGGATCCATGAATAGATTTTATGTCGGACCTGTGCAAGTCAGGGTTGAGATTATTGGGTTAGGGGTGACATTTGTGAGTCAAGGTCGACCTTTTTCACAAGATGATGGCAGATCAAAAAAAGATTTCTGGGTTTTGTTTGTCTCTGCATTTCTATTCCAAATCATACTTTGGATTTTCCAAAAATAGAGTACATACCTTAGAAAACAACATTCTTTGATCTGCAATTCTTTAAGGTTAGTACTTCCTCTCATCCTTTTCAATTACTTGTTATATATCATATCTCCTTAATCATAAAATAGAATTTAAGATCTTCTTCCTTACTCTCATTTCCAAATGGTTGATTCATTTGTGTATTGATCCTTCTTTTGGGTTAATCAACTTGGATCTTTCATTTGTGCATTTGGGGATAAAAGAGGAACATCTTATCTTCCTTCCCCCTATATGCTTAATCAAATTACAACACACATCAAAATTACAATTAAATGTAAAGGCTAAGGAAATACAACACATTTCAAACCTAACCAATCAAAATACATAAATACTCAAATTTTCTTCCTCTACATTAACAAACATCAGAAAATCACACAATCATCACTAGTCACATGCACAACTATGAAGATATGAATGTGATTGATATTAGATTGGATGTGGAAATATTATAACATAAGCATAAAAGACATAAAGGTCAAGATGAATTTGATGTTAGCTTACCCAATTTATTGTAGCAAAACCATGCTCGCATCAAGACATAGATGCCAGGATGACCAAAAGAACACTTGTGCAAAACAGTCAAGGATGAAGCCTCAAATCTCCTAAGTGTTTCAAGGGAACAACAAGAGAAACTCAAGAGTTTCAAGACCACACCCACAAGAAGAAAGAAAATAAAAAAACATGCTCCATGTCCCAAGTCCTCTAGCTATGCATCTCAGAGAGACTTATTAGACAAGGACACTCAACGAAAATAATAACAGTCAGCACACAAAGAAAAGATCATGACATAGCTCAAGCATTAAGTGTTGTGTTTAAAAATTTAAGTGTGTTAACTGATACCAAGTTCTGAGGATAAGGATTAAATGCTTGCAAGTAGGTAAGATCACATGACAAAATTGGGTAAGACCAAACCAGTAAGTGTCAAAAAACACTCGATGTCAGGGGTTGTATTGAAAAATACAGTTGGGGTGGTGTTAAAAAATACCGTTTGTGAGGTGTCCTAAAGACTAACACATCCAAGAGACCAAAGCTAACACAGTTATGCCCCCCTAGACAAAGACAAAGACCAATTCCAAACCAATGCAACAAGGACAAGGCATGATGGAGAAAGGTTAAGTGTCGAGGACACACGCTAAGAAATAGGGGTGCAAAGGCCTCAAGTAGCACCCATTTCCAGGTTTTCACCACTTGGATTTTATTACAATTTTTTGCTACCAAGGCCCCTGTTTCCAGGTTTTCACCAAGGCACTTTTTCTATTTTTTTTGAATTTTTTGATTTTTTGATTTTTTTTGTATTTTTGGAATATATAATTTTTTTTTGAGATACATCAAAGTGCCTATTGCTAGGTTTTCACTAAGATGATCATTTTTTTTAGGAAACTTTCTAATTTTTAGAATTTTTGACAACATATCATTTTTTTGGATTTTTTCAGGATCAATAATTATGTACAAAGGATGCCCCCAGACAGAATGGGCATCATGGATAGAACTTCTTCAGGTGCAAGACATTGATAAGATCAAAGATCTGCTCTCCCTCTACTATAGATAGTAAATAAGCACATGACTCAAAAGCTGCAGTAATGATGTAAGGTCCAGGCCAATTAGGTTCAAATTTGCCCTTTTGATCTCTATGTTATTGATTCTTAGGTTTTTCACGTAGGAAAAGATCTCCCACTTAGAATTCTCTAGGGAAAACCTTTTTGTTGAAGGCTTTGGACATGCACTTTTGATAAACCCTCATATGGTCAAATGATGCTTGACATTTTTCATCTAGAAGTTCTAACTCTTGAAGTCTCATGGCGCGGTAGTCTTCATCTGTAACTAGACCTTTGAGGGAAACTCTAAGTGAAGGAATCTCAACCTCCAAAGGTAACACTACTTCAGCGCCATATGCAAGGGAAAAAGGAGTAGCCCCAATAGAAGTACGGATACTCATTCTATAGGCCCACAAAGCCGGATTTATCTATAAGTGCCAATCTCTACCATTCTTATAGACTGTTCTATGTAGGATTTTAAGAATGGTTTTGTTTGATGCCTCTTCTTGACCATTTCCTTGCGGGAAGTAAATGGAGGACCAATATTTTTTAATATTGAATTTATTGCAGTGTTGTTTAAGGTCCTTATTTTTGAACTGGCCTTTTTTGTCAGTGATAATCTCAGAAGGCACTCCATATCGACAGATGATATGGTTCAGAATGAATAGAGAGACTGTCTTGCCTGAGGCAACAAAAAGTGGGATAGCTTCTACCCATTTAGTGAAGTAATTAGTAGCAGTGATAATAAACTTGTGTCCACCTGATGAGTTGAGATGAATCTTCCCACTAAGATCATAGGCCCAACGTTGAAATGGCCAATGAGATATAGAAGGAATGAGCTCCCTGCCTGGAGCATGTATCAGGTTACCATGTTTTTGACACTTTTCACATGACTTTGCAAAAGCTACTTCATCAATCTGTATTGTAAGCCAATAGCACCCCACCCTAAGTAACCTTCAGGCCATGGAAAGACCATTGGAGTGTCCCCCACAGATGCCCTCGTGGATGTCAACTAACACTTGGTCAGATTCTTCCTTTTCTAAGAATCTAAGAAGTGTTCCATCTAGACCCCTCCTATACAAATCACCAGAGATAAGGGAATGGCGAGAGGCATTTTAGGTAAGGTTTCTGCGTTCAAATTGGTTAAAGGTTTCAGGAATAATACCATCACAAAGGTATGAGTAAATGGAACCATAACGAGATGGCTCACAGCCAATAAGGGTACAAATGACATGACTTTCTTGGGAGTAATAGATAGGGCTATGTAGCTCTTCCACCAGGAATTCAAATATGGATTCATGTTGCTCTAACTGAAGGGGTGAAGCAAGTGTAGCCATAGCATCAGCTGCTTTGTTTTCTTCTCTAGGGATTTGCTGAAACATGACAAATGTGAAGTATCACTTCAAGGAATCAACCATTTGCTTGTAAGGTACCAACTTCTCATTTTTTGTTTGATATTCATCATTAACTTGGTTGATTATCAGCTGTGAATCCCCACATATGTGTAACTCTATGATTCTCCATTCTATGGCCATCTTAAGTCCATTTGTTAAAGATTCATATTCAACAATGTTGTTTGTACATGGGAACAATAACTTGTAAGACTTAGGAATCGTGTACCCATGAGGAGAAACAAACAACATTTTCAATATTTTCACTGAGGATATATCTTGAAAGTAGCTAGGGAGACGATCAAGTACCTCATCCTTAGGCACCCCAGAGAGGTTTTCACCCTAGGATACATCATTTATTTTTAATTTTTTTTGGTTATGACACCGCCACACAGTGGTTTTCGCCATCAGAACTCCTATTCTTTTGATTTTCTTTTCTTTTTATTTAGTGACTAAGGTACTTGATGTCTGGCTCTGTCATGCTGGTAGCTAGTTCACTGGTGGAAGAGACTATGGGTTCAATGGCATTTAGATAACATGCTATCTCATAATCATTTTGAAATGTTAAGAGCTCAGATTCTTGATAGCGCTGGGACCAATCAATGAGGTTAGGATGAACAAGAGGCAAGTTAATGACTAGCTCAAGGTTATAAATGTGAATGATATCATCTATGGTGACCAAAGAGTCAGAGTTTGTTCAGTATCCTTCTAAGCTACCCAAATCAGGATTTGTCCTAACAAGTGAAGAATCGTCCACTATGGCAACACGTGGGTTCAAATCCTCTAATCCTACATGTAACTCATTAGCTACCTTAGGTTGAGAACTATAAGTGTGGATGCATCAACATCCATGTCAACTATGGAAGGCTCTGAGAAGGAATCCCATTCATACTCATATGAACTTGTTTCTTAACTGCGACTAGGATGTTTACACCATGAAGGTTTGGGACATCTTGATGTGGAAGGTCTAGTGTCATCAAGAGTAACACCTTACCTTTCCAATAAATGAACAAGATTATTTCATTGACGCTCTCTGAAAGGATCTTCTAAATTTGATTTTTGTTCTAAAGTTGCAACTGACGCATGAGTGACCGAAATATCTGAATCTCCCCAAAGGAGTTTAGTGGAAGGGACCCAATATTCACACATGTCTCACTGATTTGTCAAATTAGGTACGTATTTTGGTTCATCTTCATTAACTTACTTATCAAGGATAGGATTAGTGTTCTTATTGTGATTTGCAAAGCTTAGGCACATTGGCTTCTTAGACTTGCATCCAAAAAGAGCATGATCAAGAGGTTCAGCTCTAACATCCAATCTGTGATTAAGAGGGCCATGTCCAGGATAGCCCATTTGTCTGACAAAAGTATACCCTCGTCGGTAAGCCTTAGAAGAGGGAGAGAAATTCTCATTGTGTATATATTTCTCTTCTCTATAGATCCAGTCTCTAACAAATGTCTCTTCTTTCTCATCTTGGATAGGCACCGAGGACTCTACAAATGTGCCAAATAAGGTCATAGGTGAAGAGGAAGGTCTCTTTTCTTGTGAAGGTTTTCCATAAGACCAAGGTGAAACTGGTAATGTTGTGAGGGAGTTGAGCCGATACCCCCCCATGCCAGGTCTAGTGACTTAATCTTTTATTTACATTCAGCTAAGGTCGCATCGAAGTCTTGTACTTCTCTATTGAGGGGAACATGAGTTCCTGCTGAAATTGAGTTAACAGATAAAGTGTTATCCCCAGGTATACAAATCTCTATTCCATTATAAGGGAACTTAACATACTATGGATAGGTAGACAACACCACTTGCATACCATGAATCCATGGTCTACCAAGTAAGATATTATACGCAAGGGAACCAACATCAACTATTTGAAATAAAATGTCTTTTTCAACAGGGCCAATCCTAATAGGAAGGACGACCAACCCCTTGGAACTTCTTTCTACCTCATCATAGGATTTAATAGTTATCCTTTTATTGGTATCTATGACTTTCTTAGAATAACCCAACTCTTTTAAAAGACTAAAGGAACAAATATTAAGCCCAACACCCCCATCTATCAACACGCGCCTAACACAGGTTTTGCGGATCATGACCTCAATATGAAGAGAAGGATTGTGTGGGTGGCACAAAGCTTTATCATCATCCTCCGAAAAGGTAAGGTAATGAGGGATAGCAATGTGGTTAACCATGTTCTGGAATTGATTAACATCTAATTTGTTGGGGATGTTTGTCGTGTGCAAAGCATCCTCAAGGACTTGCTTGTGTCTCGGGGACAACTCTAAGAGCTCAAAGATAAAAATCTGAGCTGGGGTTCTTTCCAACTAATCAAAAAGACTATAGCTTGACTGATGGCTTTGAGGTGACATTCTTGGATGCCACTTTCTTAGGTTTACTTGATTGACTTGAATTGGGTCCTGTAATGACAACTAGACCTTGACTTCATGTGACAACATTGAGGGCTTGTGAGGATACTCTAGAGTTAGGACCCCTTAGCACCATGACGAGATCTTCATTAAAGATAAGAGGAGAGTCCACATCTAGATCATAACCATAGGGATCTTTACCCCTCATCATATTGACATTTTATTCTACAAATTCAAGCATGTTGATAGTATTCTCCGCATCTGTGTAAGTGTAATTGATCTCAGCCTTGCCATTCTTAGCTTTAGAGGTTTCCCCCTTCTCATATTTTGGAAACGGTTCCTTGAATGCCTTATGATTGGCGTTAGTTTTCAATCCATCTACCTTAAGTTTTCCACTCTCAATGAGATCTTGAAATATTATATGCTTGAGTTTCCAGCAGTTTTCAATGTCATGTCCAATACCATTGTGAAACTTGCAAAAGGCTTTCTCATCCCACTAATGTGGCTCAACATGAGGTATATAATGTTTTGCGGGATCTTGAGGATGTGCAAGGTTGTTGGCAATGATAATTTTCAAGACATCCTCATATAAGTCACCAAGTTTGGAAAATTGGCGTCTTTCTTTCTTAGGCCTATCTTGGTATCTTGGCTTGCTCTCTTGTTGATTAGATGTATTGAGCTTCATGGCTTGAACAACACTAGAAAAGTGGAGCATAGTTTGATCTTTGGGTTGGGAAGAGTCCACAAATCCATCATTGACCACTTGTTTGTTCCTATTCCAGTGTGAGTTTTTCCCTTTATCCTTTCTAGAGTTGTTGTTGTTTCCATGTTTCGTCAAAATTCCTTGTTCTTTCAAAACATCCTCAATCCTACATGTAGTTTCAACCATGGTGTCAAAGGAATAAAAAACCATCTTCCTAACTTCATACTACATTTTGGGAATCAAGTTGCTAACAAGGATGTCAATCTTTTCATTTTTAGGAATGGTTCTAGAGTAGCGAGAGCATTTTCGTCTCCACCTTTACAAGAAAGTGACAAAGGATTCCCCTTGATTTTTCTTTAAATTTCATAAGTCCAACATGGTGATAAATCTTGACCGGTTGTACGCAAAGTGTCGAGCAAATATTTTGAAAAGCTCTTTGAAAGTCTCGACGGGAGGAGTTATCTTGGTGAACCATTCCATCGCTTGACCCTTAAGACTCCTTGGGAACAATCTCATGAGGTATGAGTCATCTTGATGGGACTCAAAACTTGTGGTATAAAATTGATGCACGTGATCATGTGGATCTCCATTCCCATCATACTTGTCATATTGAGGGATCTCAACCTTTCTAGGGAAGTCTTTCATGTTAACACTTTTGTCAAAAGGATTAGGACAAATTGAATCAAGTGAGAAAGAATTCTTGGGTGCTAACATTTTTTTCCATCAAGATCTTAAGTTGTTTGATCTCCTCTTCTTGAGATGGACCTTTCTTCTTAATCTTCTTGTCCACATTAAAGTTGTAGGGGACTCTAGCACCCTTGTTGATTAAGCTCTCTAGGATCTTGTCTTTGTTTTTCTCTAAATATTTCTCCACATACTGCTGGAAAAGTGGTTCTTGTTGCATTTTCATGAAGTTCCTAGGAGGTGTTCATCTCCTATAATGATCATGTCTTGAAACCCTTCTTCCTCTAGGGCTAGGAGATCGTGATGTTGTCCTTGAACATCTTCCACTTCGTGGAGTCTCAAGAGGAGTGAATGGAGGAGAGTTATTTCCACCACTAACATGCATTTTATTGAATTGGTCATTAAGTTGCTGAGCCAAGAGTCTATCTTGCTCCTCCTGGAGGGATTTATTTTCTATTTCCAATAAAGTTTGTCTCTACAACTCTAGGAGTCTAAATTGCTCTTCCTTTTCAGCTTGTTCATCTAAGAAGGCTTTCTTTTCATGCTCAATTCTCTTGAGTCTTTCACTTGTGTATCTTGAAGATGTTTTGAGCAGTGAACTTGTTCTTGAATGTCGAAACAAATTATTGGTGTACGTTGCATTTACGTGAGTGTCATAAAGTTCCTCGTCTTGGTTTTCATATTGTGATTGCTCATCTTGATAAGCTTTCCTCTTACCTCTCTCAACTCTTTGGTGTGCATCTAGATATCTAGTTGAGATAAGGGGATATCTAGTTGAGATAAGGGGTGAAGCTGGTCGATTATTATGAGAGGAACCACCAAACAAAATGGTATCTCTATGTTTTGCAAATATGTCATCAAGGTGTTTATCCATGTTTTCCCTCTCTTATCGGGTCATTGTGTAACTCATATCCATATCCGAGTGAGAAGATCCTAAGGGTGTACCCAAATCACTAAGGTGACTCTTGGAATCAAACCAAACTTCTGAGTTGTTCTTAGGTGATTGATCAAATATGGGTTCTTTTCCCTTACATTTTTGGTGAGTTTGAACTAAGGGTAATTGGTTAAAGACTACTTGAGTTCATTTTCCTTGATCTACTTGATATCTTGTTGTAACTGGCATGAAAGAAAAGGTACTAGCTGATAGGATGACCCTTAGAAATGTTGGTACCAAACTAGGATAGTAAAGGCATTCACTTGTCCAAAAAAGAGAGGTGATAAGATAGAATTTTGCAAAAGGGTGTAAACCAACACTGCCACAGAGGTGCCCACTGAACGGGTGAATACCCTAACACATATGGATCAGGAGGATGATTTACCCAAGTTATATTGATTGAAATTGAATTTGTATGAAAGTGAATGGACAAGAGACTACCAAAACTCTCCAAGTGTGTTATCAAAGAATCTAAAGGTTTATCTTCTCAACAAGGACGGTCTCTAGCTTACCAACTCCAAGCAAGGTCACTTGTGAAATCAAAGATCACTAGTTCAAGAGGTCAAAACTCAAGAATCTAAAGTGTAAAAAAGTGTCTAACAACGGGGTAAGTGACCTAATCTAATCTGGATCAACCAAGGAAGACTGAAAATGATAGGATAGAAAATTGGGCAAGTTGACAGTTTGACACTTAAGAATGCAGATTTGTTGATCATTTTGATGTTTGTCTTGTTGTTTGGTGTATGTTTTGATGTTTCACTCATGTGAGACACATTAAACAGATTGTTTTTTGTAAATAGAATAGTCACTCCACAACCTAGGTAAGCCAGGGAAATATCTATTGAATTCCCACTTGAATTGAAGTTCAGCCACGTTTACTCATAGTGGACAACCTAGAAGCTTGGAGGCACTATCTCCTCCTTACAGTGCACTCACTTCTTAGGCACACCAAGCTTCTAATCCCAAGGGAATCACTTCCCAAAGGACTGTTGTCTCTACTAAGAGTCGTGAAAATATGGGACGTCTTAGTCGGTCTCTGACCTTCCGCGCCAATAGATAGAGGGTTTTTGGTCACTAAAAGAAAGTTTGTAGTGAAGGCATCCGTTTAGGTGGTTGTGATCAAGTCATTTTCCCAATTAAGGGGCTCTCCCAATTCTTTCAAAGCAAGGTTTTCACCTTAAAAATATAGCAACTTTAACGCACCACTAGGGTACTAGAGGAGATTTTGGTTGCCACAATGAATTCACACATGTCCACTGTGAGACTAATCACAATGGTATTTTTTATATACCGGTTTGGAAGGGCTTGGATTTAGCTTGTTACTGGTTGGGAAATCCACTCTCACTGGCTCTATTAAAGCACTTGGGAGGTAGCCACACTAAAAGAATTATATGAGTTCTCTTGCACCCAAGATCCACAAAGGCAAGGGGAGAGGATACATTCATATAATTCTTAGGATTACAATCTAAAAGACACTTCAAACACATAAGAAAATGACAACAATGCTTCTGGATTTTTGATCATCCCAAAAGGGTGAGAGCATAGTTTCCTAACATCATTGCCATTCCTAAACTACCAAAATAGAAGTTCATTTTAGAAGTCTTGCATGTGGGTTCCTATTGTAATAAAACAAAGTGAAATGCAAGCACAAAGTTTAGCATGCTATCGATCAAGGCAACCTGTAAGATGATTCGTTAGTAGTCTTTATTTGAGTCTTCTTTTCAACGTCCCGCAAACCACATGTTAAGCTGTTTCAGAAATAAAAATTAGAAAAACACAGCAAACAACAAACAACAAACAAGATATGCAATGTATACTCAAATTATGCAAACCCTAAGGTTAGATGTGAAAATCAATTGTTAGGAGAAATAATAACCAGCAAATAATCTAAATGAAAACTCATATCATGCATTGAACCATGTGAAAAAAAAGTGCAAGCTAATCATTAAATGCCCTTTTTTAATTTTGATTTTTGACCTAGTCAACAAGATTGGACCTATATGACATGAATTCGGATCCCAAACCCTAAATGCAGAAAAAAGACTCCTATTTAAAAATAGAGATCTTTCCAAAAATGTCAGAATTTTAAAAAGATCTTTTTTGTTTGTTCTCTAGGGAGTCATTTTCCCAAAATAGACTAGTTTTCATAAATTGACCAAATGAGCTTTGATATTGCATCCAAATTTAAAACACAAAGAATGGACCCCCTATAGAATTTAAATACCTTTCTAAAAATGTAAAAGTTTCTAAAAAATATGATGATTTGCACCAAAAATTAATTTTTTATGAAAACTAAAGAAAAAATTATAAAAATTCACAATACCTCAAAAAATTTTGAATTTTTTACTATAGCTTCTTTGATATGTCGTAAACCTGCAAAACAAATTTTATACCAAAACTCCAAGCCGTTTGGGAGATATGATCAAATATTTGAAAATCTAGGGTTTTTGTCTCCAAGCAAATCTGCATAAGGGGGTTAGCTCCAAAAATAATCAAAACTAGCATGTAAAGGTGGGTTGCCCCATGGTGGGCACCAAAAATGTGTGCTAAAAATGTGACAAACTTCTATGAGTCATTATATTCAAGATTGCTCAAGAATGAGGTCTCGAATGGCGACTCATAGCTCCCTATTCATGGAGTGCAAGGGTTTGTGATGAAGGCCCTCAATTTAGACCTAGTTATGCCCATGCAAGTACACCATGAAATGAGAGATTCAAAGAGGAAGAGCAAGAATGCTAGCCTCCATGATCACCAAATATGCATGCAAATGTAAATGAAAGCTATTCTATATGATAACAATGCATGGAAGGAAACTAATCTATATGATAACAATGCATGAAAGGAAATATGCAAATTAATCTGTGAAGGAAATATGCAAGATTAATCTATTGAAAGGAAATATGAATCTAAATTAACATGAATCTATTCTAAATGGATTTCCATGGATGCATGAGAGAAGAAGACAAGAAGAAGAAGTTGCATGGTTCAAGCTCAAATGCTCAAACTCTCCTCCAAGATCGCTCTCCAAACCCGCAACATAACAATAGCATAAAAGTGTATCCAAAGGAGAAGGAGAGGTTTCCTTTTTAAGAGAAATGGACGGTAGAGATTAAGAGGTAAAAATAAATGAGCAATGGTGGAGATTAAATCTTGGTTGATCCATGTGCTCATATCTTTAAAAGACAAAATCAAAGGCTATGATTAAGAGGCAGAAAAGCCCACCACTTAGGAATATGTGTGAAGAAAAAGAAGCTTTATTTATTTTTATTTAATTTATTTCCTTTTTCAACACAAAGAGGGATTTAAGTGGGGGTTTTATTTAATTTAAAGAGGGGTTTTCTTTTAATTAAAAAGAGAGATTTTAATTAAATAAGATAATATGATTTAATTAAGAGAGATTTTCATTAAATATGATAAGATTATTTAATTAAAAGAGATTTTAATTAAATAAGATTATTTTATGTAATAAAAAGGGATTGTTTTCTTTTAATTAAATAAGATAATTGATGAAATGATCAAACCTTAGGAAATATTGAAATAATTGAATTAATTACGATTTGATCAAGGAAATTGATTTGAATTAAAATGTTGCAAAGCACTGATTCAGGAATTTGATAAATTGATTCTGTCATTTGATATATTGAAGAATGGGGGCCCATAGTCTAGGCGACCATTTTTGGGTGCATACAGTTGCTGACATCAAGTGCCAATCAATTGATCAAACACTTGCCATTACTAACCATAATCATCCTATCACATATTGTAATTATTATAAAAAGTGGAAGTATTGCATTCCTTACCATGGACTCTATCGTAGCTTAGGAGTTCTTTGACATTACTTGGAATGTCCACCTCATCGATCCAAGTAAGCTTTGAATTAGCATTGACTTGCATGTTTGCTAAATAATCAACAACAATGTTCGTTTCCCTATAGGCATGAGAAATGTTACAATATTCAAAAGTTTTTATAATATCAAATGTCGAATTGATTAATCCCTCAATGGTCCAAGATGTTTTATTCTCCCCTTTTAAACATCTAATGATGTTAGAGTCCCCTTCAAGCCACACCTTTCTGCAATTGATATTTCTAGCCAGATCAAGGACTTGGTAAGCCCCCATGGCCTCAATGAGGTGGTTAGTCTGGTTTCCCATGGGTAGTGCTACCGTCACAATGCCTTTGCCATACTAAGCTCTAACCACTCCCCCACACCAGCTCGCCCTAAATTCCCTTTAGCCTCCCCATCAAAATTAAGTTTAACCCATGCTTTTGGAGGGAAACTCCAAATTGCCCATCCCTAATCATCTTCACAGGACCAAAAGCCTTCGAGATGTCAAATTAGATCTTACATTCTTTAGAGACCATTAGGTCATAGTCAGAGAAGATAACCTTAGCCTTGTTAGAGGGGGTATTATTAAATAGACTAAGATTCTCCTCGATATCCCTAAAGATATTTTTTAGAGACCACCTCAAGGAGAAGAGATATCTCACAAAAGATTCTATTATTCCTTTCCTTCAACATACCCCAGACCAGGTGAGGGAAAACATAGTTCCATAACATTCTAACCATTTGGTTATTTTAAGGCACTTTCCAATGGAAGAAGAACTCCTGAACTGAAGTTGGGAAGATCCAACTTAAATTCCATCTCTTCAGCACCCTGTCCTAGATAACAAAAGTAAAAGAAAAATGAAGACAAATATGAGAAACAGACTCAAAATCCATGCAACATAAATAAAACCTATCAGGAATCATGAAGCCTCTCCTATAGAGATTGTCAATAGTAAAAAATTTATCTTTCAAGGGAAACCATACCAAAATATTGATTTTCAGAATGAGGAGTTTAATCCAAGATTTAGACCATAAAGGAGTCAGGGAAGGGGATGCAACCAATAAGGATACAACATAAGCAACAAAGAAGCTACTCGATGAAGTTCCACTCCAAACAAGCATATTGTCCACCCCTGACTGAAGAACAAAAGAAAAGAGAGACACCTGAATCGACTTAATAACCTCATCCACTTGACCCAGATTGAGCCATTCCTAATTTTTCCAATAGACAGTAACAAAAAGACAAATATGACCTTACATTAATCAATAAAAGGGGTAAACATGGGAGAATTGGAGAGAGTTTCATGAAAAATCCATCTGTCTTCCCAAAACAAAATCTTCATTCCAACCCCAATCTTCCAAATAGCTCCCATAACGCTAACTAGTTTAACTTTCAAGATATTATTCCAGAGAGAGGATCCCACAGGTTAATCATTAGCCTTGAAGAAATCCTTTAAAGAATAAATATTGAATAAATACATGTTATTCCATATCAAATTCCACTATCTTTTCTCATCGAAGCAACTCCAAATTTTCTCATCCAAAAGAACATTATTGATAGTGTGGATGCTTCTGATACCTATCCCTCCCAACATCTTAGGTTTACAGACCTTCTCCCAAGAAAGAAACAATAAATGCTTTCTCTCCTCCACTCTAGACCAGAGGAATTGTCTCCATATTTTTTCTATAAGGTCTACAAATTTAGAAGGAATTTTGAAAAAGGCTGAGAGCATAAACATGAATATTTTGAAGAGATGACTTTAAAAGTTGGATCTTCCTAGCTTGGCTTAGCAGAGCCCCTTTCCCACCAGCTAACTTCCTATCGAATCTATCAATCAGGGAATTCCATAATGAATTGCGGGGCTTAGAACCAAGGGGAAGACCAAGGTATAGAGAAGGAATATTCTCAATGCTACACCCAAGGATGTTAGCAATATTTATTTGTCGCACTTCTGGTACATAGAAAACACAAGTTGTTAGGCCAGGACACATGAAAATATATGACCATACAATGAAAGCATGAAACATAACTATAATACTTTGACATTAAATAAGACCCTAACCATGAATATACCAGGATAAATAAAATATGACAGACCAACCAATTGAAAAAACATAGGAACATATGTAAATGACTAACAATTTTGAAAATTTAAAAGTTCTCTAAACCGAAATGACTTAAAGAGATGCTAGCCCATAGACTAAGAAGACCATGGAACTTGAGAAATTAAGAAATAAATGAAGGACCATAGCCACGAGAAAAAAAAGTCTCAGTACTACTCCAGCTCAAACACGCTTAACAACGAAGTTTTCTCCAAGGTTAAGCCCATTTTTCTTGGAACCCCATTTGAAAAACCTTCAGCAAGTGTTGTGCCTTATTATTCAAACTAGCTAAAATACAAAATCTAGAAGTGGAAGGAACATGCCCAAATGATAAGACTAGATTCTAGTGTGGAGTGACTTTGATAATAAAAATGATAGTCAGTCAGAATACATGACAAAATTACTCTGTAAAGGAAGCCTATCAACTAAAATAACTACAGACTTTAAATACCTTACATCCAAGCTCCTGGGAGATACCCAATGCAAGAGAGGTTTTTCCATTACCAAGGGAACTTGTAAGAAGAAGGACATGAATAGCCATCTTCTTATGATGAATCATGTCCACCACTAGTCCAGTTGCTTCTCTCTCTTGCTCATGTCCGAAAAAACTTGTAGCCAGAGGCAAAGAACTGCCATCCTCCTGAATTCACAAAAGAGAACAAAACTAACTAAGCGCACTAAGTTTGAATAATTAAGTATCATAAACCCTAAAAACCTGGTAACGCTCAAAGAACTATATGCTTTGGTTATTTTATTTTCTAGTCCTAATATCACCAAGAATTGCACATAATTTTTGAAATGATGAAAGAATATAAACTAATAAAAACTATAAAACCCATGTTTATGAGAAACCCTACAAAATATTGATATAATCCTTAGCTTTTGGACATGCTTCACAGAGCATATGTAGCCAACATCAATAAAACAAAAACAATTTTCCTCTGAAGCCCCCTACCTAGGTGACATTCAACAATATTCATAAAAATTGACTCTCTCGAAATCAATCTCCTTCATAAAAATTGAAAGAACAAAGAGTGCAAGTCCTTTAATGGCTACTATGAAGGAAACAATGGACAATATTTCATAAACTTCTAAAAATTATAAAGTCATAAATACTTCTAGATTACAATAGAAGTAGAGAAAGAAGAAGGTTACAAACCCTAAGACCTAGGCCTTTTATGTGCGTATGTGTTGCAATCCACTTCTTCAAAGTGGAGTGTACTTCTTCAATCTTCATTTATTTCAATTGTAAAAATTCTAAAACCCTAAAACTCTATTAAGCCACTGTAAATTAACTTGCAAATTTAACAATGGATGTGTTTTTGAGCATTTGCAAGTTTTAACGATTTCTTTTATTTTTATTTTCCCTGTGGTGTTTCAAATAGCATGGATTTTTCCCCCTGGTTCTTTTTTTGAGTGTTTTGACTCATACAAGGCTTGAACAAATTGATTTTTATTTTATTTAAGTAAATATATTAGTTTCACCTTAAAAAATACTCTTAAGCGGATTTAGTGTCGAGTGGAATGGTAATTGGTATCATTTTTTTGTTGTCTACTCTTGAGAGACAAGTCGACATAAGATATGACACAGGATAACAACAAAAATGACCTGCATTTTTGTGTATCAATGGGAACTTTTTTTTGTGATTATTCCTGCAGCCATTGGAACTCTGTTATGTGACTGGTCCTGTAGCCAAGGAAGAATAGAGTAACTTCTTGTCTGTTTGCTAATAACTATGTTTATGTTATTTGTTTCAGTCCAGTTTAGTTATTGATTCATGTAATATGATTATGGTTTCATTTCATATGTAGTAATATTTGATATATAACAGAAAAATATTTTATTACATTAAATAAATAATAACTTTTCATTAAAACAATTTTTTTTGTTGGGCAGAACTCGAGTCTTCCAGAAGATGAAGATGATCCTCCAGATACAGATCTAGAATATGTTTGTTCTGGTCCAGATCAAATGACAAGGGATGATGATGACACAGATACAAAAGACACCAATGCCAATGACAATGATGATAACGACGATGATCATGTTGATGATGACTGCGGTGGTGATGATGATGATGAGGTAGTTACTGCTAGTAGCCAATGACATTCATGATCATATAGACTGCGTTATGGATAATTGTTGATATATTATTATGATGCCTCTTTTCATGGTTACTATCATATGTATCATTTTCACGGCATGCAGTACCATATTATTGAGTTGATTTTACATGTATCATTTTAACTTATATCATTTGGAAATGTATCATCTTGACTTGTATCATTTTCAGTTACATAATTTATCTTTTTTACTTATATCATTTGTACATGTATCATTTTGACTTATGTCGACTGTTGGACATGTATCATTTTGACATGTTTTGATCTTCTGGCATATTGGACATTCACTTGTTGTAGTTATATATGATAATCTTATCAGTAGTCACTTGTCAATTTATATATATTGAAAGTGGTCGATGGTTTTTCAATGAATATTTATTACGTATGACGATTTTAATTTGCTGCTAAGGATCGATGTTGTCAAATTTAATTGAATTATATATATTTTTATGTGCACCTTCTTGGTGTTGGATTTCATGATCAGAATAAAACATATTAAATTAAGAAGAAATGAAAGTAAAATAAGAAGCATTTTTAGAAGTAAAAAATGAAGCAACAATGGAAGCCAAACCATAATTAATCTTGGAAGCAAACTTTATGTTATCTAGGAAGCAAAACTTGGCGTTATATATGAAGCAAAAATAGAAGCAATTCAGGTAGAAAATAAGGGCCTGTTTGGTTGCACCCCAAAACTGGGTTATGCCGCCTATAACCCGGTTATGGGGTGCAATACTCTGTTTGGCGACCCTTTTAACAGATGCGAATATGGATTTCAATAACCCTATTTCGCCAAAAATGTGGAGTTCGGTATTCTGCCTCAGATGGTGGAATGAGTTTTGTTTCCATGGATTTCGTCACTTTAAACCAATTTTAATTCACCCGTCGGGTCCGGCGAATCCATGGACTTAGAAATTGTTTTAGAAATTGTTTCAATATTTCTCTGTTTCGCGTTTCGCGTTGAAGGCTTTTCATTTTTATTAGTGCAGTTAAGGGCTCCTGCGGAATCTAAACGACAACGTTTAACGTAAGGGGAAATTGCAATCTTTTAAAGCTAAATCAATCCGCTACTTGCAGGCTGATGCCGAAAGCAGCGATTATTCAATTCCCGCGGTAAAATATTTCAGTCCTCGCAGAAATAAGCGTACGCTGATTTCTTATTTTAAG
>MU228414.1:3483-13830 GCA_018584345.1 Thuja plicata | reverse complement strand
TCTGGGCATCAAATCTGCCGAGACTGTCTCCATCTTCATCCGTCACTTGACGGATAATTTGACAAATTCCAATTCCTATTTTCAGTTTGACAACCAAACAAAGAATGTGGATTTACAAATCCATCTCTCAGGGCTACCAAACAGTCCCAAAAAATGAAAACTAGGGTTTGCATAACCAGGGTATAGATAACCATAATTTGTTTCATTTTCCAATTCCCCAACCAAACGGGCCCTAAAGGAGTAATAGTGGAAGCAATTTTTGAAGCAACAAAATATGTAATAATATAAGCCATATTAGAAGCAAAAAAATACGTCAAAATGGAAGCAAACTTGGAAGCAAAATGGGAAACAAGAAAAGAAGCAAAACTAGGAGAACAAAATGGAAGCAAAAAAGAGAAAAACTAGAAGCAAAATTGGAAGCAAAACCAAGAGAAAACTTGGAAGCAACACAAGAATAAAAATTAGAAGCAACACTGGAAGTAACAAGTGGTGTCATAATAGGCATCAAAATGGAAGCGAAAAATGGTGATAATGTAAGCAAAACCAGAAGGAACACAAGAAGAAAAAATAGAATAAAAATTGGAAGCAAACAAGGAAGCACACATTGAAGCAAAACCAGAAGCAACAAAGGGAGTTATAATGGAAGCAAACCTGGAAGCAACGATAGAAGTAATTTCATAAGAAAAATGCGAAGCAAAATCAAAAGCAACAAATAACATTATAATGGAAGCAAAACTAGAAGCAAATTAGAAGCGAAACGGGAAACAAAAACAAAATAAAAATGGGAAGCCAAATATGAAGTAAAACTAGAAGCAACAAATGATGGTATAATAGAAGCATAACTAGAAGCAAAATAGAAGGCCAAATTCAAAGAAAAACTAGAAGCAAAAATGATGTTATAATAAAAACTAGAAGCAAAATGGGAAGCCAAACCAAAAGAAACAAAGGATATTATATTAGAAGAAAAAATGGAAGCATAAAAAGAAGAAAAAATGGAAGCAAAACCAAAAATAAAATCAGAAGCCAAATTTGATGTCATTTCTGGCGTAATACCCATTGTAAATCGGTCGTAATTGTTTTCTTCTTTTCCCAGTGCTACAAATGGCACGTTCAAGGTTGCGGTGCAACACTCAATGCCAAAATCGGCTCAACCTATGGTGCTAAGTATGACCCTAAGTGGTTGAGGCGCTTGGGTGTCGACTTTTTTGCCAACGTAGAGATCCATTTCAAAACCAAAATTACACTAAAATACAATGCTAATTTAGGTGCAATTTGCTTGTTCTGTTGTAGTGAATCAATATATTGCATGCATTTTGTTAAAAATCTTATGAGAAAACTACATGAAATATTGATTAAAATCTTAAAGCATGCCTTATAAGGAAGGACAATATCTAAAAATCTCAATACCATATTAAAGAAAACCATGAAGGTATATAAACATCATTAAATGCAAGGGTGTATTATTCACTTCATGTGATTGATAAAGAGAAGTAAGGAGAAATGTAACAACATAAGTTCTTGCACACCAATCTAACTTTGTAAATTGCATGATGAAATTTACCCAAATTAGGCTTAAAGATGTAATGTATTAGATCCAAGCACGAAAAGGATATATAACACCAAAATCAGAATGAAAATGCCATGCATCAGGTTCACAAAAATGTATAGTAAGGAAAAGTAATAGGTTTGGATTGTACCCCTTTTTCCTAATGCACAATCAGAAGGAGGATGTCTCAATATGATCAAGTAGGAATCAATCTCTAAGTGCATCGATGACCCTTCATTGACCTGAATGCATGAATGAGTTGATATGATGATGCAGAATAGAAGGATAAACAAGCGAATATAAGCAGTTTTAGAAAAGACAAATTGATAGAAAATAGACATGAAGCTACAATGACCTAAAATGGTAACCTGGAAATTGCACTAACCTAAAAATTGAATTCAAAGGTGATCTTCTAGCTACAAAATTCCGTGGGCATTTTTTTCCTGGGAAGAAGAAGCCTGGGGTATTTTGTTCCCAGGGATTTGGCCCGAATCTAGTTGCAGACCTCCCAACAGATCATGTACTTGTCAGATCAAGTCCCGACTGTTGCGGTACCTATGCTACACATAGAAAAATAAGGAATAAGGACATTGGATAGAGGATTTTTCCTCATTTAACCCCTATTCATAATCAACCTTAGAATGAAATGAAAGAAATGAAATCATGTTGTCATATAACAAAGGAAAGATCTAAAAATAGAATGTATCATACCTTGGAAAATGAAAATGCTTCTTTGAATATGATCAAATATATTGATGCAATATCTTTCACTTAACACAAAAACCCAAAAGGAAATCATGAAAGATAAAACCTTATATGATGGATGTTGCAATTTACCACAATGTTTGATTGAGAAAAAAAAAATGATGTGGATGTAGGTGTATCTACTTCCTTGATAGGAAACTCATTTTCTAGGCCTTCATTGAGGAAAAAAAGGTTGATCCATGGAGAATAGCACCTTGAATGCTTGGGAAGAAGTCTAGATCTTGAATGCTTTCCATAATTGGTTAAACTTGAATTCTTTCTTTTGAACGCAAATGCTTGTTGAAAATGATTACGGTTCTTACCAAAATGAGGGGAGATAAGGTGTTTATATACCTATCACAACATCTTGGGGGTTACAACTCAAGAAGACATACTGTAAGTTCAAATATCCCACTAAATCACTAAGACCAGACCCCAAATCCTATTTGGGCTTGATCTTTGGGGAACAAAATGCCCTAAGTGTTATGTTCCTAGGAATACAATGCCTTGGGAATTATGTTCCACCCAATTTAAGCTTAGATCAGGACCACATGTCCCAGACAATCAGGGGATGCCAAATTACAAGGTATATCCAGTTCCAAGATTGGGATAGAGCACAAAGGCCACAAATGGTAACATAGGGCCTAGGTGATGAAATACATTATGTGATTGGAGGAAAAAATAGACGAGCACACTTAGAAATAAGGGCTTACCTTGATTTAAATAAGATTGAAATGAAAAAGGACTTATATTTGAATTTAGGTGTCCATTAAGTGCCATATGAAGTCCTACTATGAAAACACACTAAATAATCATGAAATTGTACACATGTTAGGTGCTTACAATTTACAATGGTGTAGTATGTATATATAGAGACACACACACATATACACACACACACATGTATATATATCTATATCTACACACACACCCACATCTCTAAGTATCTATGTATCTATGGAGAGAGAGAGAGAGAGAGAGAGAGAGAGAGAGAGAGAGAGAGAGAGAGAGAGAGAGAGAGAGAGAGAGAGAGAGAGAGAGATGTACCAAAAAGATACATGATTTTATGTGTAGATCTATTTTATAGTGTCAATAAATGTATAAAATTGTTTGAAGTTTCACTTTATGTATATGTTACTTACCACATTATTTTTTAATTTCCTTCTTATTGTACTACCTTGGGGTTAATAATATGGCATAATTAATTCATACCTCATGTTTTCCTTTTATTGTTAATAGTGAGCTAAGTTCAAGTTAGAGAAAAGGACGAGGGCAAATGAATTGGTTAGAAGCAATATTTTTTTGGGTTGACACCGTTATCTTCATTGTATCATGTTTTCACAATTAGACTCTAATGCTCCAATCCTTAGGAAGGAGTATGAGATATGCTTGACCAAATAAAAGGTTGTATAAAACAAATACCTTATCCTGTTGTTCTATAATGAATACATTTAACCTATCATTCAAAGTGAGTGAGTGAGGCTCTTGATGCTCCCTTGAATATAGTTGCATATGTTTTGAACATGAAGTGACATGTACAAAATTTTATCCCTATGATATATGCTGAGGTGAAGAAAGACTACACGAAAAAAATCATTGAGATGTAGTGCAAATGAAGAGCACTACCATTCACCACATGAGTAGATAAATTCGTCACACTCAAAGGCTATGTAGAACAAGCAAAGATACATAAGAAGACTATGGCATATGAGGACCTAATACTATGGCAGACTATGAACGTGCCTCCATGATTGGAGACCACACAAATAAATTTGACTAGTGTCTTAAGTTTATAACTCCTCTATTGTTGAGAGCAACTAGTCTACATACAACTTCATCCACTCTAACAAGAGAAACAAAATTTTCTCTAAGAGAGTGGAGATGCTTGTGGCTATACATAGTGCTTTGTGTTGCATGGGCCATGATATGCTTGTGTACATGAAAATTCCAATAAGATGGTGGGATGTAGATTTAGAGGAGTCAACATGTATTAATGAGGATCAAGGTACTTAAACATAGTTGGTTAGTGTTCATTTATAGAAGAGTTTCAAACAAATAAGTTTACTTCCAATAGTTCTAGTAATGAGAAGTTTGCTACAATATTATAAAGTATGATTGAATTAGTGGAGAGTTGACCCATAATACTTACATGTATCCATAATTTTCAATATATGTTGATATTCAAAACTTTCATTGAATTGTAGATTCAATTGATGCATTATAAGGGAAGGGGCCCAATTACCATCCATGTTCCAATAACTGTTCATATGGTACATGCTAATAAAAGCCCACTAAAAAATTCCACATGTACCAATACTTGTCCACTGGTATACACAATAGTTACAAAAAAGTATTTAATTGGAGGAGTTGTGCAACTTTTTTGGTACCCACACAACATGATTGTTGGGACATTTGCGCATAGATATTGGTCAGAAACATTTATTAGAGGAATACATATTGGATCATTTGTGTGAATTTTGCGGCGGTCAAAGTGAATAGTTAACAATGCAATAGAAAATATGGATAGAAGATCATCTCAAAATGATCACTTTTTGATCTTTGTGTACATATGAATTCTCACAACTCAAAAACTGAAACAACAACTATAATCTCTTTAATCACATATAAGAAACAAAATCATCAAAATCCCATGTACAATTTAAAAACTTAAGATGTGCAAAATTAAGATGGCCAATGAGTAATACCCTTCCCCTTTTAACAATTTAACTTTACATTAAAAAAAATTTAGATTTGCTTATAACTAAATTTTCAATAGTTATATTATTTTAGTTTCATTATCAATAACCATCCATCCACTCCTAGGTAGAGCTCCTCTCCACCCTAATTCCTTTGAACCCTTCCGGCCCATCGCACAAAATTAACACAGATTGTTCCCTTCACTGAAATCTATCCGTGTCCCCCAGTCCCACATTGATAAACTCATGGTGGAATCTGGCTTATTTAAAGAGAGTGCTTATGGCACAAGCTAATTCAAAACACAAATTTTATTTCTTATGAAAAAAATAAGCAAAATATGCTGATGCCCCTTAATAAAAAAAAACCTTTAATTGAAGGTCATTGCTTGATACTTGTTCCCCTCGCGAATCGTCTGCAGCCCTTCGCTTTATCATAGAGCCGCTTACAATGTGGTCCTTTGTCTGACACCTCTGAAAATGATGAATAATGACAGGAATCCATCTAATTTTCTATTAAGCTAGCAATGAGCCATGTTTAGAATGTACAATACAAAATATGACATAGTTTGGAAAGAATATGAGGTCACCATCCTTATAGTATGATTAAAACCACTCAATCTATTAATCAAATCACTAGGCATTACATACTCACAATGGACAATCTCTACTGGGTGCTATTTCATTAAGATATTTTTAGGAATTTGAGCTTCTCTAAATTTACTTAAATGAAAATGTTGTTTTAATAGATGAATAAGTTTTAATAAATAGTAGTTTATAGTTTCTGGATTTTGATTGTGTAGCACTTTTTCCCTTCAACGTTTGGGATCACACTCCATGATCTATCATGAGGATGAGGTAAAGTTTTAATAAAGTTTACATGATCATTAGTTCTGTTAGTTTTTCTGTTGTGGATCTCTGATTAAAAAGTCTAAAGTTTACAATTTTGTGAAGTCTTACCTCTTCAAATAATTCATTTACACTGCTGGTCTTAAATTATCCTCATATTATGTAGGAATATCCTCCACACTCAAAATGAAGTGTCATTCAATTTCCACCACATCTTTATTGTAGAAAAGACAAGCTCTTTCCTCCTGCTCATCATAAAAGGTCCATCTGCCCATCTTACATGTAAGATGGCGGACCTCAGCTCTGATTTGGGCAACCAGCAGTCTAGCCTTTTCCTTGAGATAATACAAAATGCATAAGATTCTATCAACAATAAGTCTATACATCACCAAAAATCAATCTGTCTGAAATGGCACCGCAACAGTTGAGCTGCAAATGCAAATGTTTGCACCCACACCATGACAAAGATATCAACACAGAAGAACAAGAAGTGGGTTATTCTCAGAATTACTGCCTCTTAACAGTCTTAACAGATCTACCAAAGGATTTACTAGGACACATTCTATCAAGAACATCTGTTGATAATGTGATCAGAAGTAGTTCTGTCTGTAGAGCTTGGGAGTTGTATATCAGCTCCAAATCCTTCATGGAAGTATGGAGACAATCATGTGGGTTTCAGGGACCCCCCTGGTTATTTGCATTGTCTACATATAACTGCAGAGACTGTTGCTCTGCTTACAATCCTGTTATGAATAAGTGGTATTCCATTCCACTGCTTTTTTTACCTAAGTCATTGCGTATTCCAGTGGCAGCAATTGGGGGTTTCCTCCTTGTGAAGGGGAGTTCAACTGTATCCCAACATTTTGCAGTCTGCAATCCAATCTCAAAGCAATGGAGAAACCTCCCCACCTTGCACAAGCCTAGATCAAGCAGCCTCATCTCTGTGATTGAAAGGGGGTTGAATTCTGATGACAACAATGGCTTTCAAATCATTGTAGCAGGTGGGAGATCCCAAGATGCAAATGGGTATGAGCCATCCATAGAATTGTATGATTCATTGGCAGATTCGTGGAATGTGGTTGGGGAGGTCCCTTGTGAGTATG
Organism: Thuja plicata; assembly: GCA_018584345.1. NCBI lineage: Eukaryota > Viridiplantae > Streptophyta > Pinopsida > Cupressales > Cupressaceae > Thuja > Thuja plicata. Next base: position 6,895 of record MU228414.1, on the reverse strand, counting down.
CTGTGAGGTTGGCTTTATGGACACCCAATGACACAGTTTATTGCAATGGGACTATCTACTGCCTCACCTCAGCTAGGCCTTATAGTATTATTGCCTTCGATTTTGTAAAAGGGGTTTGGAGTGAGGTCATGGTGCCTAGTGCACCACATCTGTTGTGTTCCTTCCTTGTGCAGAGAAGGGACAGGCTTACTCTTGTTGGAGGAGTGGGTTCTCCCAGGGACTGTAAATGCTTGAAGGTGTGGGAGCTGGACCAGGATGGGTGGCTGGAGATTGAATCAATGCCTGGTGAGTTCTTCAATAGGTTTTTGGGTGGGAAAACAGATTTTGATTACAAGTTTGCTGGTAGTGGAGATTTCTTGTATTTTTTCAAGGATTCTCAATCTCAGATGTTGGTGTGTGAGCTCTCCTCTCACAATCACAAAACATCTTGGAGATGGATTCCTGGGTGCTCTTCTGTTGGATCACAGTTCTCTAAATGCTCTATTCGGGGTATGTTCATACAACCACGGCTGGATGCTTCAGGTTTCTATTAAGAATTCCGAAGTGGGGATTGGGGATCTTGAAATTTGACTCTATTTGCAAGAGAGTTTTTTGGCGAACTACATAATACCAAAATTGATCCAAACAATGGAAACGAATTACAAGATAGTGTTTTGGCGAACCACATAATGCTAAAATTGATCCAAACAATGGAAACAAATGAGATACTTATATGATGCTCTCAGTCTCTGTATCTTTTTGTCATCTCACTCTAGCGCTGACCTTTTCTGTTTTCCTTCTACTAGGTGCCGCTGTGGTTGTACTCGCAATTCTTTGCCTCTGAATGAATAAAGCTTGACTTGAACTATCAGCAAAAAACCACACATTAAGTTTAATTTGAATGGTATTGCAGTCATTGATGAATACTACTACAAGCATCTGTTCCATTGTTTCAGTTTGACAAATAGCTGTGGGTTGAATTGCTTACAGTGGAAGCACAGGGGAAGAGAAGAGTTTTCCATGGGAATGGATATTTCTATTGTATCCCCTTCATGATGTATCCAGTTCGTAATAGATTTTAATATTTTTTCTTTTGGATTAAAAGATCGTGTAGATTTTTTGTTGTCAATGGTTTGGATTAAATTCTATGATCTATCATCATTTTCTTATTTTGTTATAAGTTCTGATGATGGACCATAATATTTGATCCGAAACATTGGCAACAAAAATCACAACATTGAAGTCCCTTGATAAGTAGGAGATATTTTCACAAGAAGTCAAATTGTGATATTGATAAGTCCTTATGAAAGGTTCATAAGGCACAACACTTGGTGAAGGTTTGGCAAATGGGGTTGCAAGCAGAGTGGGTTTAACCATAGAGGAAACTCTGTAATTAAGTGCGCTTGAGCTGGAGTAGTACTGGGATGGGTGACCTCCTGCCAAGTCCCGATGCTTCACCTTGTGGGCATCACCTAGATCCAATGAGTGCTAAGTATTCTATTCATTTTCATGAGAGATGGGTTTGTGTGAACCGCTACTCATGAAATATGAATCAATGAATTTGACTAAAAAAACTACATAATTTAATCCTGATAGCAATATCAAAAATTGAAGTCCCTTGTTTACTAAACAAATATAGAACTTGTGTGAAGAATTAATTTTGTCATCTCCCTGTCACAGTGTCACAGCAGATTGCAATTTTATTCATCTTTCCTCTAATAATTCGACAGTTCCAGTTCTACTAACACCATGTAGGTGCTAACTTTAAATGCCCTTTTAGCTTGTCTGATATGATTTGGGTAGAGGTCTGTTTTGATGTTCAGTATGGGATTATCATTCAAAACTGTGGCACTGTGTGCATCTATAATATGTATCCTCTAAGTAATGCTGCAACACGTTTTTAAATTTTGCAGCATGAGTCTCACCAAATAAAAAACTACCCTTGTCTATCTATGCTTTTCTTGGATCTTAAAACCAATGGAAAGGATTGAAAGAGAGAGTCTAAGTACTAAAACAAAATTTTGTATCAAATTGAGTGTTCTGCTTACAGCAATTAATCATTTCACATTCATATTCAAAATGAATGCCGACGGTGGAAAAAATACAGCATATTACAAAACATCCTGCTTCAAACAAAACTTCAGTTGTCTAAAGTTAATGTATTGCTGCATCTGCTTCAAGATTCAGCTTGTCTAGAATACATTCCCTAGCTGCATTGAACTAAATTGAATGACAAAATGCATCATGCCAATTGTCTAGAGCTATTCTTACATATGCCTAGCAAATCTGTACTTCTTGTAGGACACCATTTCACATGATTAATTGCAGTTAATGATTTATTTGGTAATTTTATTGATTTAAAAAGACTAATCATAATTAATGATTTATAGGTATCTTTTACAGAAAAATAGGTGATACAAATGTTTTCTTCGTATGTATGTGGTGTTGCACATGCATCAAAGGAAAGAAAGTTAAAGCAAGTAAAGGTCAAGTTAGAAAGGCAACTAATTCTAGTCTTGTCTAAATCAATGCCTAAACTCATTTCTATTAAGTGCTTATAAATGGATAAGCATACATAACCCAATGGCCCAAGATACCCTTATGGCATCAATAAACTCTCTTTCAATTAATTCACCTTATAAAGTTAAGTCAACCCATAAGAAATTTATCACATTTTATTTTGTGTTTACGAGTCATTTATGTTATTCATATTTTATTCACCTTATAAAGTTAAGTCAACCCATAAGACATTTATCACATTTTATTTTGTGTTTATGAGTCATTTATGTTATTCATACTTTGTTGTGGCTTAAACTTGCTTTTTAGCTATTAATTGATAAGAATGCCCCTTTTTAATTGGATCATTCCTTTGTCAAACTTGGAATTGTCAACTATTGGGAGAATCCCATGCTACAAAAATTGATGACTATGCTTGTCATTTATGCCTGCATAGATTTTTCTTGCACAATATACCCAACATTTGTTATAATTTTCTTCACTAATTATAGATTTGATATTAGATAAGAAAAAGTTATACAAGGGTATTTTTGATCTTTCTCTTTTAAAGTGTCTACTCTTGCCTCTCTTTACATTCATACAATATAAAGTTTAAGCTCTCATTTAGGAGAATTTATCGAGCTCAACTATCTTCATAAAATTTCCTACAACACAAATCTCATATAACCTCTAGGTTTTTCAAATCACCATTGCAAATAGATTTAAAGTTTCATAGTAAACCCCACCATCTACCTTTCTCTCATCATAAGGGGTATCTAGAGTTCAAACGAGAGTCGATGCCTTGTAATTGGGTCATTGAGTGTTACACACACACACACACACACAATGGCCCAATTACAAGGTATATATATGTCATTTTAGCATTGAGAAGTATTTCTTTCACGTGAATGTAAGTTATATATATATATATATATAT
>MU228413.1:890663-904262 GCA_018584345.1 Thuja plicata | reverse complement strand
ACATATGCATATATAGAGCATGTATAAAGGGGAGTCACTATGTATAGTAACTATGTATAAGTTGTTGTGTGTGTACATCTACATATACAAGTTTTTGATACTAATGCCAAAGGGGGAGAATGTTACTCCAAATGAGTTTTGAAGATTGTCATTAGTATTCAAGCATACAAATACCCAGTCATTAATAGAGTCACAAAAAAACTAGTCGGTATGATCACTGAAGTGAAGAGTTAACCAAGTACATTGATCACATGTAGAGTTAACCGAGTGCAATGATTACCGAGAAGACAGAATTACTGAGCAATAGTATACATCGAGCACACAATCTACACCGAGATAGACAGACAACACCAAGCACCAAGAGACAATATTTACTAAGTAGACCAATAGTCACATAAAATTTTGTTTTGGCACATCAATCTAGGTAATAAATTTTTTCCTACTTGGAGAACGGTTTACATTGATCGAGGATAACATTAATTACACATTTACAACATTAATTATTTATATCTCCTACGTTTAGATGATCAAGGTAAATTTTGTACACTGTTGATCTTAGGTTATGAAAGATATTGTAAAACCCTAATTAGGTCAATCAATTTTATATATCAATGTTAAGATGTCATTTGTAATGTATGTTGATCAAGAAATGATCAAGTAGCCACCATACTACGGACATCAGGGCTCAGACAAGGGTTTTAGGACAAAGACTACATTGCAAGAATTCAGTTTTCAAAACAAAGGAAAGGCTATCGAGCAGAGAAGAAGGTATTATCATTCACAGTAAGGTGATACATTTTATTTTACTTAAATGATATGTTATCCCCAATATATAGATTTTATTTGTTTAGATCACAAATTCTGTTACTCTCTTACAATTTTAATAGACCCAAAATCTCCTAACATAGTAGACTTAACCATCTTTGTATAAATCTCTTAACAAAGTGCACACATACTTTGTGTTGCTAAATCCTCACATGAGGTATATCTAATCGATCTCATTGTTACTCCTAACAGGGTAAGATCATCAGAAGTGATCAATCTTTGTAAGCTTTAACATGCTATTTTACTTACTGCAGCTGTAAATTTTTGTGCGTCTCATCCCCATCGTAGTTTTTACCTTCTAACAGGGGTTTTTTTTTATACCAAAATACTAGTGTCACATGTACTTAAATTTCATGTAAGTTTATGTTTGGTTTACATGAATTTACATTTTAGCAGTGATATTACATGTTTGGTTAAAGTTATCTACTTAGTTGGTTATAACAGAATATTTGGTTACAAAGATTTGATTGAAAGTTTTTAAGGGTACTGATTCAACCCTCCCCTCTCAGTACACACCTTTCTATTATCCCAAAACTTCAAATCTTCATCAGAAATAAAAAAATCCAAGGTATACAAGCTCATTCTTCATAAAAGTACACTTCTTCAAATTTATCAACAAATTATCCTCTCTTAACCTCTACAATACTTGTCTTACATGCAACAAATGTTCCTCTTTTTTCTTATTAAAAACTAGAATGTCATCCAAGTAAAATATGACAAAATTGCCCAAAAAGTTATTCAACACTTCATTCATCAGCCTCGTGAAAGTACTTGGTGTATTAGAAAAACCAAAAGACATTCCCAACCACTCATACAAACCTTCATTAGTCTTAAAGACAGTCTTCCATTCATTACCTTCTCTTATTCTAATTTGATGATAACCACTCTTCAAATCAATCTTTGTGAAATACTTATCTCCACTCAAGCAATCCATTATGTCATCCATCCTAGGTAAAGGAAACCAATACTTGATTGTAATCCTGTTTATTTCTATAGAATGTGTACACATCCTCCACTATCCATCCTTCTTAGGTGCGAGTACTATAGGTACTACACAAGGACTCAAAATTTCTCTAATTAATCCTTTCTGTAATAACTCATGTACTTGTCTATTCAATTCCTCATTCTTTGCTGGTGTTAACCAGTGAGCTGCTTTATTAGGAAAACTAGCTCCAGGAATTAGATCCATGCAATTAATGATACTACTAATTAGTAGAAAACCATCAATTACATTATTTGAAATCACATCTGCATACTCATTCAACATGTCCTTAATCTTTTCAAAGTATTCACCTCTCAGATCTATATTTGTAGTCTTCTTTGGAACAATAGAAAACCAAACATTCTCATGTATCATACCTCCCAAGAATTTGCTTCCATCAACCATGAAAATTCTAGCACTGGTACAAATTTCCCCTTTAAAAGGTTCCTCCAAAGGCAATAATCTATCTTTATACCATTAGCCACAAAAGTATATGTATTTCTTCTTCCATTATGTATAGCTTGTCTATCATATTGCCAAGGTCTACCCAAACAACATGACATACATCCATATGCATTATATCACACAATACTTCATCATGATATTTTCCTATTTCCATCCTAACCGAACATTGTTCACTTGCCAACACCCTATGATCATCTTTTATCCATGCAATCTCATAGGGTTTAGCATGTTTCAATCTTGGTAAGTGCAACTTGTCTACTAATACCTCAGATGCCAAATTCTCAGAACTACCACCATAAAAAATAAGCTTACATACCTTACCACTAACAAGACATCTAGTTCAGAACATGTTCTTTCTTTGCCAAGGGTTCTCCATCTTTTCATCATGGTACAAGGTTCTCCTCAATATCAATGCCTCTCCCTTTTCAGCCTGATTATTATTAACCGATTCAGAAGATCCCTCTTCTTCCACTAGAGCTATCCTTCATCTTCTTTCAATACTCTTTTCAGATCCAACTTGTTTGCTTTCAAAGGCCCTATGACCTTCTCCACTACACTTTAAACAAGTTCCCTTAAACACTCTTTATTTGTCTTAAATTCTGCAACCTCTTGATCAAGCTAACCTAATAATCAAAGGGTAAGAAATTTACCTTCATCTTGTTCACCATCCTATCCCAATATTTGATCTTCTCTTTACCTCTACTTCTCCTATCATTCTGGCAACCAAAGTGAAGCATGATCTCTTAACGCCGTACAAGCATAATTTACCTTCTTGTCTTCATCAATACCTTCAAAAATAAAGTATTTGTCCATAATTGAGATCCAATCCAACAAATCATCTACATCCAATCTTCCATCATAATCAGGTGGATTAAAGTGTGGACTTGTATTAACCCTAGTAAGACCTATAATAAACCTTTCTTCTCCTTGATCTAATACAAGTCATTCTTGGGCTTCTCCTTCAACCCATTCTTCAATTTCTTCTTCAACATCACTGCTTTCTCCAATATGTCAACCTCTCCTCAGCATATTTTCAACCACTTCCAATCTGGCCGTAACCTATCTCAACATTTCAACCACATTATGGTCTGTACCTCTTCCACTTCTAGCACCTCTCCTAGACATCTCTAACGAATCCTCTACAACCATGGGCTAGATCCTTATTCTTCTACCCCACGACAAACCAAATCAGGAATCACACACTTAGGAGAAAAAATCTCCTATGGAGGTGGAGATTGTTGGGGCTTTTTGCTTTATTCCTATTGAGGTGGAACACTTTGCTTTAGAGGTGCATTGGGAGACTGATACTTGCATTGTGCTCGATTGTCAGGGCGGTGGTGGGACTCAAGGTGCTGTCATTGTGCAGCCTAAGGTACTGTCTAGGTGTTGTCATGTGCAAACTATGTGCTATCGTGGTCCTTCTTTAACATCTGGGATGTCAAGAACTTATGGTACTATGGTGGTTTGTACTTGGCTTGTGTTGACTATGGCTTTCTTCTGGTTCCTTGACTTTCCTCCTTAACTGCACTCTGGCTATATTTGTTGTTGCAGTTTCCTTTGTTCCTGTTAATGTGTTGTTGACATGTTCATTGTGACTCTGCTTTGTTGTACCACGGGCCAACACCCTCTTGCTGCTTATTTAATCAAAAACAAAAGAAAACTTAAAAAAATCAAAGAAGATTTCTCTGGTAAGGGGTAGAAGAGCATAAGAGATTCCCTATGATTGCTTGAGATAAAGTATGTCTCCCTAAAAGTGCTGGAGGTCTGGGTATCAAGAGAATCAGACCTTTCAACAAAGCTCTCCAAGTGAAACAAATATGGTGCATCTTCCATGGAAATGGAGAATGGAGAGACTTCTTTGAAGATAAGTATCTTTCTAATGACCCCTTGAGCTAATTTTTTTACTGTGATGAAATATCGAAAGGCTCTTTCACTTGGAATGGTTTCCTTAATGCTAAGGATTTATCCCAATCTAAAGCTAAATGGAAAATTGGTAATGGCCTTACTATCAACTTCTGGAATGACAATTGGCTCCAGGTCAGTCCCTTGTGGGACTGTGAACCCTTAAATTTTTGGAAGGATGTGTGCAACCAGAAATTTGGATCTCGGGTCTACAACTATAAAGTGGTAAATTCTTGGGTGGACTTGCCCTCTGTCTCCTAGGATTTTTTCCCCCTTACCACCTTCCTGAATGTTGTTTCTTTATCCCCCCATTAGGATGTCTTGATCTGGGATGGACCCCCTAAAGGTACCTTCATGATTGTTTCAGCCTATCACTCCTAGATACATCAGGAAGCCAAGTCAATTTGGGCTAATGCCTAGTTCCCAAGCCTTATCCCCAAAATCAATGGTTTCTTTTGGATTTTGCTTCAGAACTATATCCTTATTGTTGATAATCTTGTTAAGAGAGGCCTCCCGATCTCCAATAGGTGTGTTCTATGTAAAAGTCGAGCTCAATCAGTGGATCGCCTTTTCATTCATTGCCTCTTTGTCATTTCTATCTGGAAGCACATCCTCTCTATTTTTGGATTGCAATGGTGCCTTACTTCCTCTATCGTAGACCTCTTCTCTCAATGGTATTTTCCTTTCAAGGATACTAATTTTCACAAAATCTAGACCTAGGCTCTCCCTCACCTATGCTGGGGAGTTTGGAAAGAGTGTAACAACCATATCTTCAGGGAATAGTGCTATGAGAAATTGTTTGTTAAACTGTAACCACTTTATAAAAAAAAAATTCTTACAATCGGTGGTGAAAGACACAGAAAGGGAGCCTTCTAATGACTGTGAGAAATGGAAGAGACAGAATAAGGTTTGGAATTATCTTCAGCAAGGTGGAAGAGAAAGACTAAGGTATGGAATTATTTCATTAACAGGATTCATGGAGGGAAGTTGTCGGTGACAAAAATGTTCATGAAAAGTTGGGATGAGGGTAGTGTGGTGATAGAGGGAAGAAAGTTTATGGTCACTGAGGAGGTTATCTCCATTGTTAGTGGCATACCCATTGTGGGAATTTTTTTTTATAGGGATCATAAAATTTTGGACTTTGCAATTAACAACTTCATAAGGAATGAGGAAGAGAAGAAAGCTCTCATGAAATTCGATACTTATTACCTTCAAGAAGGGTTCAAAAAACTGTGGAGATTCTTCCTGAAGGCTATCATCTAATATATAATGCTAGATACTAGGTTTGATAGGATCATAACCTATCACTTCATCCTCATGAACCACTTTAGGCACGGTATGTAGGTCTCTATCCCATTCTACCTGTATGCTTCTATTAATGAAAATATTAATGGGATTAGAGATAAAGATATTGCAAGACTTGCTCTCCATGAGGGGCTTTTACTTCTTATTTATGAGTATTTTAAGGCCCAAATTTTGGAGAAGAAGATCGCTGAGAAAGATGATAGAATGGATGTCTCTGGGTCTGATTATGTTCCTTCATAGACTAAAGACAGTGAGGGTATGCACTATGAGGGTCGAGAAGATTGTGAATGTAGACACCCTAAAATGGATAGGCTTGCAATTTTACATTAAAAACATAATTTTCATCTATTAATTAATATTTTTTTAATCATTAATTAATCATCTATTTTCCTCTAAATTCATTCCCCAAATCATCTATTCAAATTCCCAAAATCAATTAAATAATTAATTTTATTTAAATAATTAACCTTAATTGATTAATTACCATTAATTAATTAATTAAATTCAATTTCCTATAGTTTAAATTAAAATATTTAAACTTACTAATCAAATTCTTCCAATTAATTTAATTTCAATTAAATTAATTTAATTTCATCAAGTAAAGCAATTTTTAACAAAAAGGAATTCAATTATCTCAAATGTTGAAAACATTAATTAAATAAATGAATTAAATATTCATTTATCTTCAAAGAGATAACTCCAATCAGATCACATGGGTTACTCCACCCATCTCTCTAGTTCACATGCGTAACTCCACCCACCTCTTCAGTTCAAAAAGGTAACTCACAATTAGCTCTTCAGTCAACCAAACTCTATCTCATCTTTACCAATTGAAGAGGTGGAGTTTACTGATGGATTCTCAAGTTACCTTTGATCTCAACCGTTCATCTTCCTATCTCTGGGATTGATCTCAACCGTTCATCTCATTCTCAATTTCTATATAATAAACCCTTCATACCCATTTGAAGGATCCATGATTTCAAGCTCTCATGCGCCATTACTCCATCAGTTTGGTTCTAGCATTCAAGCCATCTTGAGATCACACAGGCATTTCAAGTATCAAATTCTCGATGCTTCTTAAGTCATAGACGCTGCCCACACCAGTACTAAGCATCAAAAATAGCATTTTGGAAGGAGTAGAGAGAGACAATAGAAGCTTCAAGCACTTTGGGGTTTGCATTCATTTGTTTTCCTTTCTTTGCTTGTACATTTTATTGGTTACATTTTAAGTTATTCATTATTGGTAGCTTTGTGTATTGGATTTTATATCATTGTAAAGTTGTTGCTACTAACCTTAGCCTTTGGAAAGCTTGGGAAACAAGGATCATGGAAGAGGAGGTGTACATTTTGGTGAACTTGACGTGAAAAAAATAGCATAAATATTCCTTGCAAGCAGAAGACAGAATAAATCAGCCACGACCGTATAGTCATAGATCAAAAAATTCATCTTTTTCTTGATATTTGTGCTATTTCACAATCACTTCTATTCTGCCGCAATCGACAAAATTGTGCCGCAATTGACTAGTTTAATACCGTAATTGATTGCAGGTTTTTACACCGTTATTCTATGATCTTTTATCTTTCTATCTTCTGGTATTTTTTCCGTAATTGATTGTATTTGACCGCAGTTACTTATTGTTTTCCATAATTGCCTGTATTTTACTACAATTGCCTGATCCATGCTGCAATCAAATGCATCCGGACGTAGTTGAAAGTAACTTGCCACAATTGACCAAAAGTTACTGCAATTGCAGACACATTGCCAGAATCGACTCAAAATCCCCATTTCTGTCTATTTTTCTTGGTTTTTGTGTAGGGAAGACTGACAATGAATGACAAAGAAGGTCATCAGACGCATACCAGGTGCTAGAGAATTAAGGGTCATTCTCACAATCACAGCTGAAGATCAAAGAGAAGCATACATGAGGTACATTGATTTGATTAAGAGATTTGCAGGTAAGTATAAAGTCTCCATTAATTTTAGCAATCTCAATAATCCCGGAGTTCTAGGATATTCTACTATTTTGGATTGAAAAGTTTCATTCCTTGAGATACTAAACACTTTCTTTGACATGTATGAATCAAGGGGGCGAGATAACAACACAACCTAAAATTCATTCACTTGTCGATTTGGGCTTAAAAAGAACAGTGCTTATCACACATCTCACATCTAACATTTCAGATTTGGGCTTAAAATTGACGTGGGGACTAAAATTGAACAAGGCAAAGAATCTCTCAATTTGGTGGATTAAAATTGAACAAGCAATCAACACCTACTTTTGGGCTTAAGAATGAACACTTGTGCTTGTATGGAGGTGTAGCTTAGTTCACATTTCAAACTTTTGGAGCTTAATCAATTTACCTTATGTCTTGAGTTTTGGGTGCACTTGCACAATCTGTTAGATTAATAACCTTTATACTTTTTTTAGAAAGGCCTGTCCGGGGAATGTGCTTCTTCCTTGGAGAACAACCTTAAACCAGTAATCCTTCTGATTGGTATATAAACAAGGAGTGAACGAAAGTTTTATCTTATCTAGCCAAGCTCAAGCGAGGTGTGTTGATGATAGTCTAGATCAGGTGAATATTCCCTAAGGAGCCAGCGTGGTCAACTAGGCTCTTAAGTGAGTCACACACATACAAACTAATTGGATAGATGCCATAGACCCTTACTACAGCCTTTTTAATTAGAGGCCAACCTATTTTACCTTCGAATAGATACCTTATTATAGTGCAAGGGGTTGCATAATTTACCCCCAAGATTCCCAACATATGTGTCCCATGGTATTTTTGTAGTGAAAGAGATCTTCACTCCACGGAAACAATACCTAGCAATGGTAAAAACATGGGCACCTACATCATGGACCTTTGTGTCCCAGTAGAGTGACAATTGTTGTGTGAGCTAACAAACATTCAAGCATTGGGCCTATAACATTGTATTCTAAAGCCATTGACCTAGATTAATTTGAATGTTCATTGTTGAGACCTGGTGAAAACCTTGCAACTTGAAAACATTGTAGAACATACACATTGGCAGTCTTCATTTTTTCAAAACACAGTGTCTGTTGTGCTTGTTCTTTGATCAGTTTTCTAAAAATGCAAAACAAACATCCAAACTATCAAAACAAGTCAAACGTATTAAAGTCTAAGGTTGTCAACATCAATTGTCTTGTAAATCAGAAGTGTTGTTCCATAAAATCAAAATTATCAGACAGTAATACCTATCTCCTCATCTTTTTTAAGACTGTTCCCATTTTACCTCAATTGCCCACATTTTTCCACAATTGACAGAAGTCTACTGTAGTGAACTTGTTTTTTGCCGCAATCGACTTGTTTATTACTGCAATCAGTGATAAAATACCACAATTGACATTTCACTTTTCTGTAATCTGTGGAGTTGTGCCGCAGTTGACCAAAGATATTTTACACATATTCTAACCTTAAAACCTTGAAAAACTACTCTCCATTTTTGTGTCTAAAACTAGTGTCTATCCCCAAAAAAATGAAGAACATTGTGTGAATCTCTAAACATTGAAGATCATCCCATCATTTGAAGTACGATTACTGTCCAAACATTGTTAGTTTGAAAGTTCAGACTCAAAGTATCTTGATCTCATAATGTCAAACATCATCATTATCTCTATCAGTGACTTTGTCCTAGGCAAAGGTCGACAAATATAATCTTTACATCATCAAAACTTTGAGATCAAGGTAAATAAACATCTGTCCTTAGAAATACCCTTGTCCAAAACATAACTCAGACCTCCTTAGAAAGGATCTTCTTTCTTGTTTGTTTTATATCACTTGTTTTATTAATAAAATCTGGACCACACTATGTCTCGAACACCTCATGGAGGGCCTTATACAAGGTCAAAGGATAGAACACAACCAGACAAGTCATATATCAATATTTTCCCCACTTGGGAAACAAAGCAAGAAGTTGACCCTTTCACCAATACCAGTTCTGCTCTATTTGTTGAACAACCCTGTGGGGCAACTTTTTTCCAAAATGTCACAGAAGAGGAACTTGAAGATATAGAATAAAATTCTTATTCCACACAAGTAGTTGACGCTGTTGTAGAGAGGAACTCCGAACGTTTCTTAGCCATGCTGATAAAGAAGGGAGTCAAAATCCTCACTGAATTCAGTGTATCAACCATATGGCCTGAAAACCCTCTTGCAGGTCAAAACATTCCTCAGCCTTCTTAGACACTACCTGTGGTCTCCCAAATTTTCCCACCTTTGACATTACCAACACTGACACAAATAATTCCCAATCAAAGTACTTGTGCAAACCAAGCAAGCACATCTTCCACTCAAAGCATGACAGGATCACAACTAAGTGCACCCATTGTCACTAGTATGCCTCCACCTTTGGTCATATGGCCTGGTCAATCGAGTTCTCATGCTATGCCTTCCATTCCACCCACAAACAACAACTATTCTAAAACTATGCCGCTATTGTAGCCCATTCCTAGTAGCCTTGGGATCAACACATCATTCCCATAGGGATCCATATCTATAGGTTAAACTTACAGTCAATGCCCACCCAAGTATACACCTTTGATCACTCAAAAACCAAACCAACCTCAGCAATAGAAAACCCAGCTTCATTTTCCACAAAACCAACCCTAGCAACAACAACCTTAGCTTTAGTTTCCTCAAATCTAACCCCACCAACAAAAACCCCAGCTTCAGTTGCCTCAAATCCAACCCCAGCAACAACAACCCCAGCTTCAGTTGCCACAAAACCAACCTCAGCAGAAACAATCCAAACCCCAGCAATATCAAGCCCAGTAGTATCAACCCTAGTTTCAACAACAAAAACCTCAACCCCAGCAGCAAATACAGTAAACCCCACCTTGGGCCACTAACATACCCCCATTTCAAAATCATGTGGTGGGAAATCAATATCAAGTCCCAAGGATGAGGTCCTATATTCCTACTCAAGGGATGCAGAGGTGCAACCTCATACCAACTACAACACAGAGGTACAACATCACACATCAACCTCAAAATTAGACAGACATGTTGATCCAACAAGTGCAAAACCTTCAAACCTAGATGATGGATATGCAAAATCAGGCGCAAACAAAATCATACACCACAGAGGATCTATACCCATACCCCTTTGATCACTCTCTTCACATGTCTCCTTTCCCAACACACTTCTTAGTACCAAAATTCAACAAATATAGGGGCAATACCAACCCTATTGAAAACATCCAAGAGTTTTTTTCTAGTTATGCCAAAGTCGCACAACCAAGTGAAAGAAAGGGTTGATATGGCCTTGAGAAAGAAGCGACACCATTATTGCATGCAGAGTTGAGGCCATGTCTCTGGATTTCTCTAACAACTAGCCTTGTAAATGATGGAAAATCACTGAATATCAGTGGCGGTGTGACATAAATAATGAACAATTCATAGAATATTAGATGGGGTGCCACAAATGATGATAACATGGAATCATGATCGCTACTAGTATTGATAAGTGTCAGTATTTATTTACCTGTGCGTAACTAGTAGATTCATCATGTAAGATCAGATTTATGACAAGACTGTGAGGTTTAATTGCAATGATGTGTGAATAAAGAATATGCAATCATCCTATTGATCTGATATATAAACATCATAATTAAAAGGAAGATATTAGTTGTGAAGAACCAGTGTACTTGGATCACACTTTGATATGTCAGTCGGTATCGTACTCTGATATGATGCATATACTTGGAGCTTCAGATATAAGCCATATTATCATGAATTTTTGGTGTTGCCAATCTTGGGGATAAATCCATAGTTTAATACATTCACTCATGTTACTATGGAATCAAACAAGTACATTTGTGTATGAGAAACTAATCCTACAAATAAAGTTGTGATTGAAATTTTAACATGGTGTAAATGATCATATACCAGATGATGAGAGTCTCTTGGAGAAAGATATTTTCATGATTGGGACCATGTATGTTTCCATAACAGAGGGAGCTACTAGAGGATCTCCCAAAATTGATTTTCAAGGATCTTAATCATTCTGATTTAGAAGGGCAGGCCATATCGAGATGGCTTCCCTAGTAACCAAGAAACTATAAAAAGCCAAAGGATTTAAATTCAAATGATGTAGTTTCATATATGTGGGGTAGAAGGCTTTTATACAAATATCTAGGTCATGATATTCCTAGATAGTTGGATAAGTTGTTGGATCAAAGGACATTCAAGAAAAGAGCTTGATGTAGACTAAAAAAAAACACATGACTTGTTGGCATGGAGTCAGAAGGTTGATATTAGATTCGGAGGGAGTCTGATAGTTCATCTAAAGCAACCGTGGACAAGGAGGTCAGGAGGTTGTTGCAAGACCTTAAAATTTAAAAGGAGCATCTAGAGGATCTAATTCATTCTAATCTCCAAGGAATTTGGTCATATTCGTTCAGAGGGAGTCGACAATGGAGATGTTTTTAATAGTCAAAGGACTATGATCTTGATATTGAGTCCCATGTGTGCTGGCTGAAATTCCTTTATGCTAACTCCTATGTCATGATATTCCTGGATAACTTGTGGTTCACCAAGAGTGATGCAAACTATATAAGAGATATAGTGCATAAGTATGATATTCAAGGTACCTTATCACTACAGAATAGATGGTTGATATTCTCATCAAGTCTCTTGCTAGAGAGAAGGTTGTGTACTTTCAAGTTAAACTTGGTATGTTGGAGAATGAAGCCTTAGATGAAAAGGAGTTTCAACATCTGTGATCTATTATTTTGTATGTTATTGCAATCTTCTCTTTGAGAGATAAGTCTAATTTGAAAGCCCTTGTTTCCATCCTTTGGGATGATCTATGGTAGACCCACCCTTTAAGATGAGTCAAGGTGGATGTCATGTTTGTGACTCCATGACTTTATGGGCCCACCCATCTTGTGTACATTTCTAAAAGGTGATGACTTTTTGGTTAATGAACACTTGTATTTAACATTATAAGGTGATGATCTTGTAATGTTGATATCATTCTGACTTGGTATCAGCTTGATTCATGGATGTGCCATGACTCGTTATGGTAGACATTATGTGATGTAATGTCAGTGCACATACCATAATAGGGGTATATAAGGAGAATGTAATGTTCACGAGCATATTATATCCTTCATATCATGAGTTAGGTGATATGTAAATTGGGTATCACGTGTTAGGTGATTCCTCATATCACGTGTTAGGTGATATGTAAAACTTGGTATCATGTGCTAGATGATTCTTCATATCACGTGTTAGGTGATAAGTAAAACTTGGTATCACGTGTTAGGTGATAAGTAAAACTTGGTATCACGTGTTAGGTGATTCCTCATAGCACGTGTTAGGTGATATGTAAAACTTGGTATCACATCTTAGGTGATACTTCATATCATGAGTTATGTGATATGTGATACTCTGTATCACGAGTTAGGTGATACTTCATATCACGAGCTATGTGATATATGATACTCTGTATCACGAGTTAGGTGATATTTCATATCATGAGTTATGTGATATGTGATACTCTGCATCATGAGTTAGGTGATACTTCATATCACGAGTTATGTGATATGTGATTTTTTAGCATCCATATGGATCATATTAGGATCCTTCTGAACTTAGTATTACATATTGATTGGACTGTATGAGACATGTCATGGTGTGACATGTCTCTACGTAAATTTAGCATCCATATGACAGACATCATGAGACATGATGGCGTTGTACATACCATGGATATTTATGAGCTATGGTGAATATCATGTGACTTGATATTCCTACATAGACCATATCTCTTGATATCATGGTGAGGTGATTTCTCCTCTCTTTCAAAATTAATGGATTTATTGTGACTTGTATCTTGATGAATTTTATCTTCTCTAGCTAAGAGGGAGTTTTGTTTTTTTGTGTAGCTATGGTGAGGGTCATAAGTGTATGTGATAAAAGTATACCTGCAAGGGACAACACTAAAATATGCAAACACCAAGATTAGTCATTAGAAACAAGATTCAAAGGGTTAGCATGTTTAAAATAAAATCCAAAACAAAGACTTTCACCACAACCTCCGATGAGCTAAACAAGGGCACCCAATGCCTTGTTGATTTGCTCTTAGAGATTAT
>MU228413.1:861400-873143 GCA_018584345.1 Thuja plicata | reverse complement strand
ATGGATGATTCATTTGTGCATTGATCCTTCTTTTGGGTTAATCAATTTGGATCTTTCATTTGTGCATTTGAGGTTAAAAGGAACATCTTATCTTCTCCACACATCACACAAACATCTACATTTTCAACTGTGACATCTTTTATTATGTTACACTATCAAAGCCCCAGAAGACTCTGCCATCTCCACTAGACGCCACTCACTGCCCTCTACATCAATTACTACAACTTCAGCCACCCTAGGCTCTCCTCTTCTGGTGCCATCCAACTCCACCGCCTTGGAAGAAGCTACGTCCCTCATAAATAAAAGTATAGTAGACCCCAGTGTGACAGGTGGAAGGTTGAACCATTTGTGCAACTAGGCACTCATGCCTTCCACCGAGCATGTCTATCTAGGTAGCTCTCCCGTTGGGTCAGGTAACAATGGAGCCTCCAACGTCACCCCTGCATCAGACCCTATTACCTCCAACTGAACCTGCAAATCCTCTGGTACCTCGCTGCCATGTATCTCCATCTCATCTGACATCTCCATTGCCTTGGACACGACTCTGTGTGGTGATATTAGGGAGTCTACCTTATGAGTCACTACCTCTGGAATGGTCGTTGGTGCCACCACTACGGGCAGAGACATGTTGATCAGTGTCCAAATTTGTCTAAAAGAAAGAATAGGAATTATGAAAAATAGTCAGGTGGGCCATGGTAGAAAGGAGAGGTCATGCCAACAATATGAGTGCTAGAGTGACTACCTCTACCTCATCTTCTTTGGCTAGCTGAGGATGATCTCCCTCATTCGAGTCACTCCCAGTCTCTGAAGTATCCTGTCGACCACTATCCGTCTCACCATGCTCAAACCCTGTGTCTGTCTCTTGCCTCCGTCCTTTGTGTCTTGTGACAACCTTCTGTCCTGTGGTTGTATCCAAGTGATGTGAACACATGATCGGGGGTTCTCCCTGCTCCAAGGGTCCTTGAGTAAGCTCAAGTATACCTACTGGAATCTGTCTGATCGTAGTATCTAGGAATAAGGCAATTGCATAATGCGGCATGTAAATAGTCTTATGTTGTAGCATCATGAATTCATCCATCTGCTTAGATAGTAACCCAGCCAAACAAAGACCTTACCATTCATCAACTCATTCATGAGCGCAATCTGAGGAAAAGCAATGTCAGAAGCACAACTCAACCCTGTAAGCCTGCTTTTCACTACATCTAGAAGGCAACGCCAATGTCCCTATTTGATGAAGGATTTATTCACCCTTCCTCTCGAGGCCTTCATGAGAGAAGCAGACTCTACCAGGTTGAGGTCACTACATATCAACCTAATATAAAAGTCTTTCACCTTTGGCTTCATCTTCTTGGCCTTCAAGTCAATTTTTTGCCCTTTTCTTGGTACACCAAACACTCTCGTGAAGTCAGCCACGGTGAAGGAAATCTCCAGCTCATGATCTAGGTAGGAAACAATACTAGTCTTAGAAGGCATGTCAAAAGTCTCAATCATTGCATGCAGGGGCCCCTCAAAATCTTTTATACAAAAAATAGGCATTTGGATTGCCCACTGTACTTGTGCTTTCCTCAAACTATCTTTTACGAGATCCCTATCTGGTGTCTCCTACCACCATTTTTGGCATTCTAATCCATTCAAACCCTCAAAAAGTATAGTCTAAGGTACAATGTGATCTTTTGAAGAGACTTCAGACATCATTTGTATCGTTGGTCTTGCCTTTTTCTTTCTAGTAACAATGCATCTGACAACTCGTACCCCAGTAGGAAAAACATGTGCATTTCGATTCATACTGCTGCTGTTGGAACTTGCCTGCGTTTGTAATTTCAATTTCCAGCTTCTCTTTCCTGTTGAATCCATTCGTAACAGATTTGGCTTTTGTTTTTGTATACCAAATCCTTCTAATAACTGAATAACCAAAAATGGAAAGCGTGGTGTTGTACCTTTATATTGTATGGTACCAGAAAAAAATTAAATACCTTCCTCCACCTTTCTCCTAAAGATTGGAACCTCTGATTAATGTTACCTTTTTCCTTTTATTCTTCTTCTGTGGCTTGTTGTATGGGTGCAGCCGTAGCTTTGTTTTATCTGATGAATAGGTAGCGATTTTATTTTGTTTTTCTGTTGCAGCTTCTAACTACCTCCAAATGGAGGCTGCAACTTAAAGTGTCACATGGTGGCACCACTGTACGGTGGTTCCACCTGCGGGCAGTTCCACCAATGGTGTTACCATTGTTTCGTGGCCCCACCCACTGTACGGTCTGTCTTTTTTTTATAATTTTATAATTATATATATATATATATATTTTATACAGCTGTACAAATCTGTACAACTATTCGTACAACATCGTACATTTTTTTCTTTCTAGAAAATAAGTCTAAGAACTCCTTCCGTCATTTCTTTCCTGGCGGTCATTTCGTTCATGCTATATCTTCATCTTTGATCCGTTCATGACGTCCAAAATCTCTTGGCCATCGAGCGCCCATAATTTGATCGAGTCATTATTTGAAACCTCCCACACTTGATATGGTCCAAGCCATCTGACCTTGAACTTTCCTGGCTTTATCTCATTCCACCCCTTGTATTTTAAGACCAATTGTCCAGGTGTAAAATTTGTCTGCTTGAGGTGTTTGCCGTGACATACCTTTCTCTATTGTTGGGAAACATCTGTGGCCCATTGTGCCATCATTCGACGTTCATCCAGTTTATTGAGATTGTATAATCTTTCACATAGACTTTCTATGTCTCCTAGCCTATTTTCGATAGCTATTCTTAGACTTGGCACCATGAATTCAGCTGGTACAACAGCTTCCTGTCTAAACATTAACTGAAAGGGAGTTTTTCCAATAGTGACTTTATAAGCTATGTGGTAGGCCCATAATGCTGACAGGAGCCTATCTTCCCAGTCTTTACCTTCAACTCTGCATGATTTTTAGATTACATATACTAGTGTCTTATTATTTGCCTCTGCCTGGTCCTTTTCTCTCAAATAGTAATAAGAGCTTGAGATTGAGTGAAAAATCTTAAACTCGGTGGTAAGTAATTTTATGATGTGATAGACAAAGTGTCCCCCTCTATCACTAGTGATCTGAATGGGTATGCCATACCTTGTAATTATCTTCTCATAGATGAATCTCACAGTGCTCAAGGCAGAGTTATCAGGTAGGGCTGGCCTCAACCCATTTGGTCAAATATTCTATCACAACAAAAATATATCTACACCGGTGTGCCCGACTTGTCCTAAGTGGTCCAACAAAATCTAGTCCCCATTGTTCGAACAATTCCTATGCATTGGAGGGGTTTAGTGGGATAAAATCCCTTTTTGTAGGTTTCTCAACCCTCTGCCATGTGTCACAACTCACCACCCATTCCCTTGCATCATTGTATAGCGCCGACCACCATAACCCGACAAGTAGGAATTTTTGGGCCATCCTGTTTGGTCCCATATGCCCTTTGGTGGGACCCTTGTGAGCCTCCCTCAGAACACTCTGAATCTCCTCCATCACACACTGTCAGAGTACCTGATTGGGTCCCATTTTATAAAGTAACCCATTGATTAGTTGGAAGGTTCAGCTTTTGAGGACAATTTCACTTCTCTCCCCAGGTGGCATCTCCTAGGGGAACTGACCCAAGGAAAGGTATTCTCCAATACTTGTATACTAAGAGGGTAAGACTATGATTTGAAAGAGATGTGCATCAGGGAAGTCATCGCTCACGCCTTCTGGCAACTCCCTATATTTGATGAGGGAAAGGTGATCTGCACTCACGTGGCTTTTCCAGGGGTGAACTATTATGGTAAATGTGAATTCTTGCAAGAGGAGTAACCATCTAATTACTCTGCCCTGGATAATTTGCTTATTCACCATATACATTAAGGCTTGGTGATCGACATAAAAAGTAAATGGAGTAGCCAAAAAATAGTGATGGAATTTCTGTATGGCTTACACCATTCCCAATGCTTCACTCTCTGTCATGCTATAGTTCTTTTTTTCCTTCGACAGAAGCCTACTGGCAAAGTATATCAGGTGGTCCAACCCGTGGTCTCCCTTCTGTGCCAATGTAGCTCCGGTTGCAAAATTGGATGCGTCTACATGTACATGGAACTCTTTATCCTAGTTAGGGAGTGCCAGGATGGGTACAACTACTAATCTTGCCTTCAGTCCCTCGAATGCTTCTCCTTGTTTTGTTCCCCAAGTGTAGGGTTCTCCTTTTCGGGTAAACCTATCCATTGGGTAGGACATGCGGGCAAATTTTTTGATGAATCTTTGATAGTACCTGATGTTTCCATGAAATGATTTCACCCCTGTGACGTCCATGGGTGGCTCCATCTTGAGGATCACCCGTATTTTGTTAGGATCCATTTTGAGTCCAGCCTTACAAACAATGTGTCCAAGTAGCTTTCTTTGAGGTACCATAAACTTGCACTTCTTGGGGTTGAGTGCAAGTCTTTCTTGCCTACATCTCTCCATGCATTCTCCAAGGGCTACCAAGTGAGTATCCTCTGCACTAAACATAGACCAATCATCCAAAAAGGCTTTAAAGTTCCCTACTACCATTTTACCAAAGATATGTAAAATTATCCTCTAGAACAATGAGGGAGTGTTGCAGAGTCCGAATGGCATTTGATTATACGCATATACCCCATCTTCCACTATGAAGATTATCTTTACTTTGTCTTCCTCCGCAATGGATATCTGGTTGCATCCAGAAAATCATCTATGAAGGAGTAGATTTTGTGTCCTGCTACCTCTTCTAGAATGCTATCAGTGAACGTATCGGGAAGGGGTCTTTTATGGTAACTGCGTTCACGCATCTAAAGTCCACGCATATTTGAATCTCAATTTTCTCCTTCTTTAATGAGATAACAATAGGCGACACCCATTCACTTGTTTGTACTCTAAATATGATTTCGGCCTCCAACATACGTTCAATGTCATCATTAACTCACATGATGTTCTTGTTCATCCTGTACAGTCACTTTCATACAGGAACCACCCCGGGTACCAATGGGATCTGATGGACACATAATTATGGTGGGACCCCTTTCAAATCCTTGTATGTCCATGCAAAAAGGTCCTTATATTCCATGAATATTTTAAATGCAACTGCCTTCAGGATTGGATTCCATTCATCTCCGACGAGGATGTTTTTGGGATTAGCCTCGTCTCCTAAGTTCGTGACTTTCAGGGCAGGCTCCTCATACTTGATTGGTTTTTCTTTATCAAACATATGTGCTGGGGTTTCACTTACCTGAGTCTCTCCTTCCTTGTACTTACCGTACTCTACTGGGAATGCGTCTTATCCTTGCCCACCTCGAGCATGTTAGAGTGGAATAACTCATAATATTCCATTTTCCAATGGAAGAGTCCATTTAGTGAGTCCAAGTCATCCTCTGAGTACCCTTCTAATTCTAGGACTCCTCTGTTATTCAGCTCCATGGGCCGCCTCTCTTCTTCTGCTTCTTCCTCTGCCTCAAGCTCTGATGAAGATGCTAAGTCTTCATTGACCATTTGGGTCCTCAGGTCAATTGTAAATTTATTGCCATTCCTCTCCATGGACAAGGTGTTTCTCTTCCAGTCATGGTTGACTTTAGCTTGTACCAGCCAACCCCTACCGAGGATGGTGTCATATCCCTTCTTCAGTGGGATGACCACAAAAGCCAACATGAAGGGTTGAGTACCGATCATTACTCATTATGCCATCAATGTGTCAATGGGTCTAATCCCGTGTTGGTCTGCGTCAACTATTTGGAAGGTTGACGACCATAGTGTAGGTTACCCTAGTCTCTTCCATGTCTCTTCAGGTAAGACATTAACACCCGACCCTCCGTCAATGATGGTGTTAATGAGAATGGAGCCAAGAATTCCCATCTCGACCATTGTTGGATGTCTACTTGTGTTCACCAATAGCAACATTGGATCCTCTCTGAGGCAATTATTCTTGCCAAGGGAGTTTTCCTTTGGTTTCATCCTTGGAGGTAGTATCATACATAGTAGAGAAATTCGTAGTTGTGGCACTAGTACAAGGAGTTCCTTTAATTGTATTGGAATGTCTATCTACATCACTTGTCGTAGTATGCTCTATTTCACTTGGCCTTCTGAATGAGGTACTGGTGGTATCATGTGTTTCTCTTCATTCGTCCATCATTTTCCTCTTGATGTCTGCTTTAGCTTCTCGTACCCTCCTTTTCTCAATTTTTGGATCTAGTTAGGTGACCTTCCTCGCTTTCCCTTGGGTGACTGCCAACACCTCTTCATTAACTTCGATGTTTAGCAGATTTACCCCAGGCCTGGGACATTTTGTGTCATCGTGGTCTCCTGGACCACACCATTTATAGAGAAATTGTGGTGCCTCCCCTCTCGGGAAATCCCTAGCAAAGTGCCCCCATTGGCTGCATGCACTACATTGTATCGTTGGCCATCCACTGGCATCATACTGGATACGACTTTGGCCCTTGTTGTTATTATTTGCATTATCATTACCATTACCTCTTCCTCCTCTCATTCGGTTGTTCCGATAGCTACCAGATGATGCTGTGGTGTTCTGTGTATTCCCCATTGCTGAGGTAGATGGTTCTTGTGTCAACAAGACCTGCTGACGACTTCGTGTTTTCATATTATACAAGAATTCTTTGGTGGAATGACCCGCTATTTGGAAAATGTCACAGAATAATTTCTTCGGGCATGCGCCCTTGGCATGGCCTTCCTCCTTGTAGTTTTCACACCATAGGCCTCCCTCTTCATTCTGGTTGGTGCTCCCCTTCATTGTTTTAAATTCCCTCGTCATGCATAGCATTTCTTTCTAGAGGGCCTGGACTTTCTTCTTTGATTCTCCACTACTACCCTCCTCATCAAAAGAATCTTCATCGTCTTCAGATGATTTACTTTTTCTTTTTCTTCACTATTTTATTTTCACTTTCTAAGTCCATCGCTCTGTTATAAGCATCCTCATACAATAGTGGTGGTACAATCTTCATTTTTTTCCTGAGGGAAGTTTTTAGTCCTTCAATGAACCAACATTTTTTCAGGCCATCCACTGGCTAGCTTTCCATTTTTCCCAGTAATTCATTTAGGCAGTGGCCACACCCTCGGACAGTTTCATCCTTTCCTTGTTTGATTTTATAAATGTCAGCCACTATTTCGTTATCATCCCTAAGTAGTCAGAATTCTATCTGGAATTCCTTTTTGAGATCTGCCCATGTGAATTTGTGAATTTGGGCAATTTTTGTTTTGTGCCATTGTAATTCTTGTAATTACATGTTGTATTGGTACTCCGGAACTTGGTATCCTGAACTCTCTATGTTTGGTACCCCTGCTCTTGGTGTCCCCAAACTGCTAGAAGTATTTAAGCCTGGTGGGCTACCTTGATTCCCATGCCCCTCTATCCCTCTGATACTTATGGCAGCATTGGTATCCTTGGCTCCTCTACCCTCGGCTTCTTCCCTCTCCTTCCTTCGGGTCTCCCTAGTCTCTGCTGGTGGGGTTAAGGTTAAGTTTCCAAATAGACCTCTCATTGTTGTTGGGATATTTGAATGTACTTGTTATTATATTATTAAATTATTATGTTAGCCTCGGTCATTAGTGACCGAGAGGTTAGACAGTTCTGTCATGACATTTTGGTCGTGGCCCTTCGGGTACTTTATATACCCTCTCGAAGGATGGACACAGAGATATTATTGTATGATCATTATGATGTAAATGTACTTGCCAGTCTGGAATGATTAATTAAAGTATTTATTATTCTATGATATATTCTGTGTCTATTGTATTTCCTGTACTATGTCTATGCATTATTAAGTTACTCGTGACGGTAAACATTTGGCGTCGTTGCCTAGATGTACTCGGGAAGGAAAAAATAAAATAAATTAATGTGTTGATTATTGCCCGAAGTGAGCAAAGAATTCATGCCCAATCAATTGAACAAAAATAGAAAGAAGGAACTCGAGGAGGAACAAGCCGATAGAAAAGTGGCACTCGCACAACAGCAAGCCGAGCGAAGGGAGAGATATAGAAGACGTGCCGAAGGACTACCGAAGGGAGTAAATGAAGGCGAGGGTCTGGAGGTATTTGACCGGGAGGCTGGGAGAAGTGACGAGGACTGCCTAGAGGAAAAACGGATCTTGTTCGGGTCCTTAACCTTAACCCCACGGACGGAAGCAAGAGAAGTCCAAAGGAAGGAAAAAGAGGAAGCCGCACGGAGGGAGGCTTAGGATACTGTTGCCGCCATGAGTATCAAAGTGACTGAGGGGCATGGGTATCATAGTAGCCCACTAGGCTTGGACAATTCCATTAGTTTAGAGACATCAAGTGGTACAGTACCAAACAATTCTAGGGTACCGACGCCGACAGTACCATCCCAGCTTGTAACACAACCGGTGCTACAAACACAGTCAGCGTCTAAAAAAGTAAACATTGCAACCAACAAGGAGAATTTGCTAAAATTCCACAGAGATGGAAAGGAAGATCCCGTATGACATTGTCGTATGTGTCAAACAATCTGGTATGCGAATGGAGTTGCTGACCAGGATGAATGGATGAGACAGTTTTCGGCAACCCTCCGAGGGGTAGCCATTGACTGGTACTCTGATGTGGACAAAACAATGGTGACCAACTGGGATAGACTCAAGAAAGAATTCCAGAAGGAGTTTCGACTCCTGAGGGATGACAATGAAATTTTTTCCGATATATATGGTACCAAACAAGGCAAGAAGGAGAGTGTGCGGGCCTATAGCCGCCGACTGAAGGAGTTAGTCAAAAAAATGGAGAGCCAGCTAGCGGATGGCTTGAAGAAAAGATGGTTCGTGGAGGGATTGAAATCAAACCTACAGAGGAAAATGAATATAGTGCCCCCCACTTCATATGAAGATGCCTATAATTGGGCAATGGACTTGGAGAGCGAACAGAAAACCTCCAAGAAGAAAAGAAGCAAGTCTTCTTCCGACAAAGATGACACTACAGACGATGACAGTAGCAGTGATGGCGAGTCAAAGAAAAAAGTCATGGCACTCCAAAAGGACATGGAGAGAATGATGAAGGAGTTTAAGACCATGAAAGGGGGTACTAGCAAGGGGGAAGATGACATGTGGTGTACGGATTGCAAGGAGAGCGGCCATACGAAGGGGTCGTGTCCCAAAAATGCATTGTGTGATATTTGCCAGATCATGGGCCATTCCACCAAGGAATGTCCATACAACATGAAAGTGAGGAATCAACAAGTGCTATTTTCCCAAGAGCAACCATCTACATCGGGCGGGTACGGAGGCAGCCAACGCGGTGGAGGAAGGGGTAGTAACAACAAAACCAACACAAGGAGTCGAATACAATATGACTCTAAGGGTCGGCCGATGATCTAGTGCTGAGCTTGCAATCAATGGGGCCACTTTGCAAAGGACTGCGACAAGGGTGACACCCCGTAGAAGCTATGTCGTTGGTGTGGTCCTGGCAACCACGAGGATGCCAACTGCCTGAAATCTGGCATTAATTGGCTTGACATAGATAGAAGCACAAATACGGTACTGACCATCACTCGAGAGAAAGAAAATAAAACCACATATCCAGACCCTCGAATAGAAAAACAACGGGCACTGGAGGCTAAGGAAGAAATAGAGAAGGCGATGAAGACACAAAAAGAAACATGGGAGATGGCCACCACCTCGGACCGGAGGAAGGTAGAACAAAACATTCTGAGACAACTATTACATTTGGAGGTACCGGTGAAACTCCAAGACCTCCTTCACACCATGCCTCACTTGGGATCGACACTGTTGGGGAACTTGGCCACACAACCAAATATCGCACGTATGGACATCTCTGGAGGGTCTGCAATTGACCTGATGATACTTGCTGTAAACAATGGGAGGTACCCGACAGTCGCCGAGATGGGTCCAAAGTAAATGTACTTCTGGAGGAGACATGGAAAAAGTTGGGGAAACCCATGCTGTGTCCTCCAACATTTAACCTATTGGGAGCGGACTAGCATGGCATCAAACCCATCGGAACCCTCATGGCTCAACGCGTGATGATTGGTAAACAACCCTTTGTACTCAACTTTGTGGTGATCCCACAAAAGAAAAAGGGGTACGAGGCTATTTTGGGATGAGAATGGCTCACCTCAGTGAAGGTGAACCACAACTGGAAGCGGAACACACTCACCATGGAGAAAGCTGGGAGGAAGTACATGATTGACCTATGCACGCAAATGGTGAGTGAGGAGTTAGCATCTTCAGACTCAGAATCTGAAGGAGAGCAATTGGGAGGAGATGAAGGGCAAAGAAGAATGGAGCCCAATGATGAAGGGGTTTTAGAGTTGGAATAATGTTTAGGGGATGATGGAGATTCAATGAATGGCCTCTTTCATTGGCAGATGGAAGATTACGAGTTCTTTCCACCATCTTGTAACATACTAAGCATTAGGGAGGAGGAAGCCACCCTTGCACAGCAGTTTACAAAGGACAAACCCATAAAAAACTAGGAGGTAAAATCAAAGGGGAAAAACCTCGGTGACGACGTTCGTGTCGGTGACAGTTGGAACCCTGTGGCCGCAGCCTTCAAATTCATTATTCTCCTTCTTCTTATGTATGGGCCAGCGATGGTGGTCCCTAAAGAATTTATGGTTTCTAGTCTTCGGATTGCCATCAAAAATAAACCAAAGGACAAAGTTTGAGAAGTCGGCTACGACGGGGCCATCCAGCCATAGACTCCCAACGGATGGGAGATATACGAGGCCATTAGCAGTTCCAAATTGAAACCTCACCACGAGAGGATGGAAAAAGCATCTGAAAGGATGGACAAAAGGGTACCAGAGAGGCTGGATGGACGACCGAAGAGGCATCTAGAAGGTAATTAGATTAGGCAAATAATAATTTAAAAAAAAAAAAAAATTTAGTAAACCAAAAAAAAAAAAAGAGGACCGCATGGGCTTCATCGCACGGTGAAAGCCCACCGAATGGTGGTCCACCGTACGGTGGTTCCATCAGACGGTGGGTTCACCACACAGTGAAAGCCCACCGGACGGTAGTCCACCGCACGGTGAAATCCCACCGGATGGTGGTCTACTGCACGGTGACTCCACCGGACGGTGGGAGGCTGGCCGTCAGCTCAGCGGAGGATTAAAAAAAAATACCGCGTGGGGGAATGAACCAACAAGCGGTGGCATTACAACAACAGCGCCATAGATTGAACCATGCCAAGGAAAGAGTAGGAGCACAGGGTAGAAGGACGCAACATTTGGTCATTCTATTCAGACACCACAACAGCGAGCAGCTTCAAGCTTCCCTCACACGTATAACTCTCTGCTATAATGTGGCTGGAAGCTTCAAAACAAAACAGTGTTCGAGTGTTCTCTTAAGTCTGTTTTGGCAATGGAAGCGGTGCTAAGTCTGCTATAATGGAAGTGCACAGAGTTTGATGGAAGCGTTTGATGTGGTGAAGAGTTTGCTAGAAGAGTTCGATGTAGGAATGATCGGTTTTGCCCCCTCCATTTTCATTAATCTTTCTGTGTGATTTAAAAGGATTCAAAGTGACAGTATACCCAGGGCCAATTTAGCAAGCAGCCACGAGGGACACATCAATAGTTTCCATTTCATGACTATTAGCGGAAGTATAGCGCGGGTGTCGTAGGATGGTTACAATTTTTCACAAAACTAGCAAACCCTAACCGTTTCTTGGCAAGTAGTGGCAGAGAAGGTTCTAAAAAAAAAAAAAAAAAAAAAACGACGACAAATCAAGACAGTTCAAAATGAATAATGTA
>MU228413.1:823708-846503 GCA_018584345.1 Thuja plicata | reverse complement strand
ATATCAGGAGTGGAATTGTTAGGGTTGGGGGTAGAATGTGAGAGGTTATCCGTGTTCAAACTAACCGACTAATTTACTGTTTCAGCCACTATTGTAGGTTCTGGTTTTTTAGATGGTGTTCTTTTCTGAATGATAGGGCAATCCCTCCATTGATGACCTTCTTTGCGACACAAAAAAACAAGCGTTGAGCCCACCAAGAACCTCAATAGGGCAATAGAATTGAACATTTTTGATGTTAATGTTGAGATTGGCCGAGATTTCCAGACCAGGGTTTAGAGATATTAGGACACAGGCATCCATATGTGGAACAAACCGAACAATGTCATCCATTCGAATGACCTTTCCTAGAGGCTGCAAAAGTTGAGGAATAAACCTCCACAAAAATGGAGGAATGTGTTTGATCAAAATCCAGCGAGGGGCCGATAGAGAGAGGACTTCTTCATAATTTGCCTCTGGGGACCAAGCTATAGCCCTAAAGGATGTCGAACCAACAGCCCAATATTGTTTTTTTAAGACCTCCACTTGAGCCTCATGGTTAACAAAAAAAATTACAAACAAACCTTTTTGAATCTGCCTACAGAATGAAATATGAAAACCTAGTTTAAGATTCCAGTAATTGTGAAACCAATCATCAAGAAATTTCCTAGGAGGAACCTTATCAATTTCCACTGCTGAAAAAAAAATAGCCGAGCTTTTTAACCTAGTTTTTTCCTCAACAATTTCAGCAAGCATCTCAGAATTTGGAGAAACAGAGAAAGTCTCAGAGCTTCCAGGGTTCTTACCGGCGAGATGGGTTCCATCATTAACAGTAAACCTAGCTTCCGAGTGTATTGTTATCCCTGCGGTAGCTACGGCTTCCGAAAATGACTTAGGGCAGGCAGAAGGATGAGAGGTATTAACAGAGGTTTTAAGTTTGTCAGTGATAATATCTTCCCTCGGCAGAGCCGAGAGAGGAGTGGGTACGGCATCTGCAGGGGAGTTAATGTTATTAATGCAATTAGATGCAGGGGAGTAAGGAGCGAACACACCTGGTGTAGGAGCAATGCCGTTGTCAGAGAAGCCATCTTTACTGCCGTAAATGTCTGCCATGTTGGAGTTGGAGACCCCGCCACCAATTTGGCCGCCACTGTCAAGTTTTCCTCCAGAGTCGAAAATGGAATTGGAGATAGCGAAAATCGTAGGATTAGCAGTGCCTATCATCGCGGGATTAGCAGAGCGCCTTTTTACACCATTATTATTATTATTATTATTATTATTATTATTATTATTATTATTATTTTATTTTAGGTTGATAGGTTGTTTAAGGAACTTAAAGTTTTGTAAAACTATAAATCTATATGAGAACAAAATTAAAAAACTACTTGAAAGAATACAATAATATTATTTTATAATAAATATAATATTACTGTATTTAATTATTTAATAATTTTTTTACATATATTATATATAATTTTCCACAATTCAAATTGATGTTTTTAAAAAAAAAAAATTATAGTCTACAATTAAAAAATATTATATTAATTTAAAATATTTAAAAAATCAAATATAGATATAATTTTATTTTTAAAATAAATTTAAGAAAATTATCAGCATATAGTTTACTATAAATTTGACGGGCTTTAACATGTTGATAGGTTGTTTAAATTTTGCTACAAAAATTACAAGGGTTAGATATATTTGTGAGAAATAAAAGATATTATAGCTAATAGAAAAATAAATAAATTATGAGTAAATTGATAAAAAAATTTAGTTAAAAAATTTAGTAAGGATGAGAATCTATTATTTCATAAAATTTTAGAATGGAGAACTTTCAACTTCTACAAAATTAAAAAACTACTTGAAAAATATAATATTACTATATTTAATTATTTGATAATTGTTTTACATATATTATATAATTTTTCACAATTCAAATTGATGTTTTAAAATAAAATAAAATTACAATCTATAATTAAAAAATATTATAATAATTTAAAATATTTAAAAAATCAAATATAGATATATTTTTATTTTTAAAATAAATTTAAGAAAATTATCACCATATAGTTTATTGTAATTGTCGTAGGCAATATACTATTGCATTTAGTTGTATATTATAAATAATTGAATTTTTTAATGAAAATAACATGTTTACATTATAAAATATAAAATATACTATATTGTAAATTAAAAGACCAATTTAAAATAAATTAAATGATACATAAATTATATATTACAAAATCATGTTAAAAACTATCGGAAAAAAAAAAACAAATTTGGGAAGCCTCCGAAAAAAGGGGTCCTATAAGACCAAATCAATTGAGCCAATCAAAATTCAAAAAAAGTAATTGATAGAATGTATTTAATTCATAAATAAATATTTAAACTTTACAAATAGTTGAACAAGAAAAAAATAGTGAGTTATGATTGGTTCATTGTTCTAAAACTAATTCACTATAATATATAATATTATAGATAATATATATTAATATTTAGAAAAATAAATGAACATCAAAGATATTATTTTAGAAGTGTGTATTTAAAAAAAAATTCTTAAAATTAAATAGATAGTTTTATAATTTAAAAGAGAGATTACATAGTGTCACAAATAAGTACATTATATGAAATAACAAATATGTCATTGAATTAAAAAAATACTAAAAACATAATTATCTATCTCCTAAATGAATACTAATTAAATCACAATGATAATATAAAATATAATTAATTCTTAATACAAGTACCAATATATTATTTAATAAATAGTTTACTATGGTGTAACCCTTGCACAAGTGCTACTAAAATATTCATTTGAAAATCATCTATGTTCCTCCAATATTAACATTTCTTAGAATTTTCCAACTAAATATTTTTATTATTTTATCTAAATCTTTTATTTATTTTAGATTATTTAAATGAATTAATTTCTTGATAGATTTCATCAATCATTTATCTAGTTCAAATTCCAACTTGCAATTTAAAATAAATTTATATTTCCTTGCAAATATAAGTAGGTAAACAAAATATATAATAAAAAAACTCCTAATAAACCACAACAATAGATGATAAATAACAACAGTAAACAAAATTAAAATTTAATATTGTGGAAGGAATGAACATTAAAATAAAAATAATTTAATTGGTACAATTATTTAGGACATTCATAGAGATAAAATATTCATGTACCAAGATACACACCAACAATCTTTCAAAACATCCAAAATAGTTAGCTCTCAATTTAATTCTAACTCATATGTCACATATCAAGGTAGAGAATCTAAATTTATATGCATGATTTAGATATTCATTATAGTTCTTTTTTCCTTTCTATTATCTCTAAGCTAAAGATATTTTTTGAATTATGGGATTGTTTGTTTTCTTAAATTTTGGCTATTTTTTAAATTATGAGGTTAATTTTCTTAAATTTTGATTATTTGTTAGATTATAAAAAGATAGTTTCAAGTCGAACGTGGTCAAGAAAAGCATTTCTTCATATTTCACACCAAAAATCAGGTACATATGTTCATATTAGGCTTCTTTTTCAATCTTTAAATTGCATTAACTATTATGTAATAACTCCATCTTCTATGAATTTATAAAAAAAGTTTAATTCTTTTTATAAAGAATGCAAAGGTTTGGTTAATTCTTTAGTTTGATTCCTTCTTGTGTATGATTTCAATTAGTCATTTAAAGTAACTTCTTATCATCAATGTTTTCCCTGAAAGATTTATTTGTCTATCTTTAGTTTTCATATAGCTAAGTCTTGCATTGTTATTAGATGTTTCCAAAATCAGAAAATCTAAAAAACATAGTTTCTTTCCTAAGACATTATTGTAGTCTAATCATATAGCTATTCTTGCATTTTTTTTTTTTTCATTTTCCCAAAATCAGAAAATCCCCAAAACATAGTTTCCAAGAATCCATCTCCCACAAGCATCACTTTACAAACTAGTGATGTTATGTTATGACTTACCCACTAACCCTAAATAATCTATGCCAACCTTAACCCTATGCTTACATAATTCCAACTTGATTGTAGTACTAATAATGACAATCATAAACTCAAATTAATCATCGTCAAACAAATAAACTTATTGAATTCTTTTAAGTCCTAACCATGCTAAATTGATCACTAACCCTAACTAATCCACCCCTAGCCCTACATTGATATTTTTAGTACTGTTTCACAATGACAACATTTCACTAAGCATTAAATGCAAAAAAATATGCTCAAATTTCTTAAGGGAAAAGACTTCAATGAAGCTCACCAATCCTCAAACCAACCATGTTGATAAAATCAATAACCCTAACTAAACCAAACTCCACCCTAGATTGACCTATTTTTTAATGTTTTGTTCCACTTGATGAGAAATTGCTTGAATGAATGAAACAAAAGGATTCCCCAAGAAAAAGTTTACCCCAAAATTTTCAAATAAACATTATCTACATATTTGAATATGATAGAGGGTCACTCATCAAACTAGATGTACAAGATATCGTTGCAAACCAAGGAAATGATTTCTCAAGTGAGAATCTTGGATGGACGCCTATTGGAAATGATGATGGTAAGATGGAATTATGTGCTGCAATCCCTCTTGAAAGGCTCCTTGACTTTGTCAAAGGAGAAAATCAGAAACCAACACAAGCTCAAATAATGTGTCGAATTTAATATTTGTATGTTAAAAATTTGTAAAATTTCAATGTTCCATTAAGAGTCACTCTGATTTTAAAACTTAGGTTTCTATCGAAATGTTGAAGAATATCAACAATTACACTTAAGAATTACAAAAGAGAAAACTTAGAAAGAAAATGATCTATGTCAAATTAGATTACATAAAAATTAAACAAAGTGAAAATTTAGATATTTATTATAGCTTAACACAAACAAAACCACCATAAGTTAATATTATATTTAGATCATGAACGAAATAAGTTAATGGCTGAATTTGATGCCACTTTTGGAATTTAGTGATGCACAAAAAGACCTTGGTAATATTTCTATAAGAAAGGAAATTTGTAGTCAAAGCCTATTGTAAATCACAAGGATGCGGGAAAAAATAAAAAATGATTATTTATAAGAGGAGAGATTATAGTATAAATGGTAATTAGATTAAATTTAATTATACAAAGCTTGTTCCTAATAAACCACATCAATAGATGATAGGTAGCAACAATAAACAAAATTCAAATTTGATATTATAGAAGGAATGAACATTCAAATAAAACCAATTTAATTGGTACAATTATTAGGACATTCACCTGAGAAAAATGATTTATGTGTCGAGATACACATCAATAATCTGTCAAAGAATCCAAGAGAGTTAACTCTCAATTTAATTCAAATCATATGTCACATACCAAGCTAGAGAAGCTAAATTTATATGCATAGTTGAAATGAGGTATGTTAGAAATAATTACAATTTTTTATTATCAGGAGTGCAATGTTTTGGTTAGTTCTTTAGTTTGATGCCAAATTTTGTATGTTTTTAACTAGTCATTTAAATCAACTTCATGTCATCAATCTTTTCCTTGCAAAATTTATTTGTCGATCTTTAGTTGTCATATAACTAAGTCTTACATTGTTATTAGACATTCCCAAAATTAGAAACTCTCAAAAACATAGTTTCTTCCTAAGACGTCATTGTAGTCTAATCATATGGCTAAGTTTTGCATTTCTATTTAGTCAATTTTCTAGAATCATAATTGAGCACTAACCCTAACTAATCCACCCCTAGCCCTATGTTGATTTTTTTTTGAGTAGTGAGTCACAATGACAACATTTCACTTAGCATAAAATGCTAAAAAAGATGCTCAAAATTCTTAAGGGAAAAGACTTCATTGAATCTCACCAATCTTGAAACCAACCATGTTGATGAAAGCAATAACCCTAACTAAACCTAACTCCACCCTATATTGACCTATTTTTTAATGTTTTGTTCCACTTGATGAGTAATTGCTCGAATGTGTGAAACATAGGGATTCCCCGAGAGTTCACCAATCCTAAAGTTTACTCCAAAATTTTCAAATGGACGTCTACTAATTCCAACTCAATTGTTATAATGAGATCATAAAGGTTCAAAAAAACATAACAATGTTAAACCTATGTTGACACATGTTTATGCATAAAGGTTCACAATTATTCATCCCTCACAATGAATTAATGTTTCACTTGTTGGAAGCACTAGGACATCCTCTTGTATTAACATATACAAAGGCTTTGAACCATTGTATGTATCATTTTATATTGTCGAGTATTTAATGACATTTTTATAATTTTTATATTAGTAAATTTGTTTTTATTTACTTTATTTAGAGATTTTCGTGACATGTCACTGAATTGTATTTTTATATTATTTTGGAAGTCAAAAGAAAGTGCCAACACTAAGGTAAAGATAATTATGCTAAGGAGTGATTAGAAAAATCAATATAATTATTTATACATATTTGAATAGGATAGAGGGTCACTAACTGTTTTAATATTACTCAAAATGGGTAACAAGTATAAATGGGAGTCACTCATCAAAATAGATGTACAAGATATCACTCCAAACCAAGGAAATTGTTTCTCAAGTGAGAATCTTGGATGGACACCTATTGGAAATGATGATGGTGAAATGGACTTATGTGCCGCAATCCCTCTTGCAAGGCTCCTTGACTTTGTCAAAGGAGAAGGTTTGTTGGATAGTGCAGAGACATACTTTGTACGCAAGAAGCATAGTGAGTCCAACTCAAAATGCCCTACTATCCACACTACCAAGACATACTCAAGGTTTGCCTATATTTAATATACCAATTAAACATGTCATTTTTTATAATTATTTATTTATTATGTCAATTAATATACATTTTTGTTCATGTATATACAGTTATTGGTGTGCTTTTGACCTAAGGACAATAGAAAAAAACTGAAAACATGCAAGGGATACAAAGGTTTATCCAAAAAATGGGTTGTCAAGCTCATTTTCTAGTTAGGGTTATGTATAATAGACGAGAAGCTTTCTATAATTACATACAATGAGTTTACCCATTGTGATGTTAATGGTGAGTTTTTCTTGAATACCACTTATGAATTACATAAATTTTGCTTCAATACCACTTATGAACTTTTATAATGTTACTTGTACATCATCCTTTGATTGTCAGATACTTTTATGTATTTGGCATGTGCGTAGGGCATGGCTGAAGAATGTGTATAGGTAAGTCAATTTTTAATTATAATTTGTTAGTAATTATGTGTTTGATCATCATAATTTGATATTATATTTTATAATTTAGGTATGCGAGCAATAAGGATGTTGGAACAAATATGTTCAATAGATTGGGTTAGATTATGTATGCAATGACTGATGAGGAAGACATTAATACTCACTTAATACAAAATTTCATGGAGGAATTCAAAGAGGAGAAGACATTTATTGATTATTTTAAAAAAAATTGGTGTCATCATGAGATTCGTATTGGTAAGTTCATCAACTTATTCATTACAATTATTATGCATTTACATAATTTTAGCTGATGTTTTTTGTAACATTATTATATTTGTTTTTATAGCAATGTGGGCCAAAAAAATTTGAAACTTCCCTCATTCAAATCAAGAGACCAATGCTTCAATAGAATCATACCATTGCCACATCAAGAGTCACTATTTAAGTGATCATTCTAAGAAATTCCCAAGGAGAATGGATTGGCTTAGCTATGTACTTCTTCACAGGGTGGAGCCATTCTATAAAAATAAAAGATTTTTGCAGTTGTTTGGGTTTCTAACAAACTTCAAAAAGGAACGATATCATATAACCGCACTAGAAAGATAAAAAACAATACCAGATGCAGATTGTTATCCATATGATCTCCACCATAATGTGTATAATATAAGAAGCCAAACAATTCCAATAAAATGGTATGTTGTTAGAAAATTTGGACCTGATTTGCATATGTGTGATTGTTAATGGGAAAAAAAAGGAAACACATGCAAACATGTGTTGAAGATTTTAGATCTTCTAAAGAGAAAGAAAACAAATGAACAAGATCAAGCTGTAGGTAAGTTTCATTTGAGATATAAGTTTAATTTTCAAAATTTTAATGATTATTGGGTATGTGCAGGATCATGGTATGCCAAAAAGTGGCGATGTGAAAAAAATCCTCTTTTCACTCGTCCAAAAATGCGCTAAAAAGCATGTTGAATTTTTAGTAGGCCTGGGTGTCAGTACACATGGCCAAACCAAAAGCAAATGCACAAGCCTAATCGGATATCAGATTTGAAATCGGATATTGCATTTGAAATCAGATATCAGATTTTCAAATCGGATATCAGATTTTTGCCGCCAAAATTTTGCTTTCCATTTAAAATCTCAACATTTGCAATTTTGAACTTTTTCATTCCATGTTATTTTCAATTTTTTTTAACTTTTTAATTATTGTTATAGGTATCATTTTTTTATAATATTAATTTTTTTATATTAATATTAGTATTAATATTATAATAATAATACCAAGGAAATCTCTAATGCAGAGGCATTAAGCAATCATCCAAAATTGTCCTGTCGCTACCCTCTACATAAACCCGTACTCTGGCATGCATAAATTTTGCATAAAACAATATATGAAAATTCTCTCCGGTGAGGATGGGAATAATTAGGTTCTATAAAACATACTCCAAGATGAGAAAGATCCAATGGTTGAGTTGGGAGATATGACCCATGCAACAACACCCAATTTTCTATGATAAAAAACCAAGATAGGACTTGCAGAAAATCTGAACTTTATTTATATCTCACAAAATAATTCGTACATTAGATCATCCTCTCCACAAAAAAATGGAATCTACTATCATTTAATGACTTGATTCATTTTCCACTCCAACCATTTCTTGGTAGCTACATTCAAACAGGAATACCAAAAGACTCCTATGCATGTGTTTCCCACTACAAGACAATGTAACTGTTATGTTTGAAAATTTGAATCTTTCAACTATGAAAACAACTCAAAACTAATTAAAACTTATAAAATATAAACTTCCTAATGACTTCCAAAATCTTGGAGACCTATTCTAAACACTTCTAACCTCTTAGTAACCCTTAAACATGGGTTGTAAGGTGTCATAAGGGGTCGTAGGACCCATTAATGGTCCTTCGACCCCTTAAGACACCTTAAAACTCCTAAGATGTACTCTTAGGCTTCCTAAGGGGTTGTAAGGGTTCATAAGGAGTTTTAGGAGTCATTAATGGGTAGTATGACCCCTTAAGACACCTTACGACCGTTAAGATGTACTCTTAGGATTCCTAATGGGTCATAAGGTGTCATAAGTGGTCATAGGACCCATTAATGGGTCTTAGGACACTTTAAGACCCTTAAAACCCCTTACAAACCCTAAGAATACATATTAGGGTTCCTAGTATACATTAATGGGTCTCAATCGGTCATGGGATATATTACTGTGTCTTAGGAGCCACTAATGGATGCTAGGACCCCTTAAGACACCTTATGATCCCTAAGATGTACTCTTAGAATTTATAATGGGTCGTAAGGTGTTATAAGAGGTTGTAGGACCCATTAAGAAACCTTATGACCCCTTAGGAACCCTAAGAATACATCTTAGGGTTCCTAGTGCACTTTAATGGTTCTAAAGGGGTCACAGGCCATATTACTCTGTCTTAGGACACCTTAAGACCCCTTACAACCCCTAAGATGTACTCTTAGGCTTCCTAATGGGTCGTAACATATCATAAGGGTTTGTAGGAGCCATTAATGGATGATAGGACCTCTTAAGACACCTTATGACCCCTATGATGTACACTTAGGCTTTCTGTTGGGTCGTAAGGTGTCATAAGGGGTTGTAGGACCATTAATGGGTCCTAAGACCCCTTAAGAAACATTACAACCCCTAAGATGTACTCTTGGGCTTTCTAATGGGTCATAAGGTGTCATAAGGTGTCGTAGGACCCCTTAAGAGACCTTACGACCCCTAAGTTGTACTCTTAGGATTCCTAATGGGTCGTAAGGTTTCATAAGGGGTTGTAGGAGCGATTAATTTGTCCTAAGACACCTTACAACCTGTGAGATGTACTCTTAGGCTTACTAATGTGATGTAAGGTGTCATAAGGGATCATAGGACCCATTAATGGGTCCTAGGACCCGTTAAAACATCTTATGACCCCTAAGATGTACTCTTAGGCTTCTTGATGAGTTGTAAAGGTTCATAAAGAGTCCTAGGAGTCATTAATGGGTCCTACGACCCCTTAATACACCTTACAACCCTAAAGATGTACTCTTAGGATTCCTAGTGGGTGGTAAGGTGTTATAAGGGGTTGTAGGACCCATTAATGGTTCCCAAGACCTCTTAAGACACCTTACGACCCCTTATGAACACTAATAATACATCTTAGGGTTCTTAGTACACATTAATGGGTCTCAACAGGTCATAGGACATATTACTCTATCTTAGGAGCCATTAATGGATGTTAAGACCCCTTAGACACCTTAAAACACCTAATAAGTACTCTTAGGATTTCTAATGGGTTGTAAGGTGTCATAAGGGGTTGTAGGACCCATTAATGGGTCCTAGGACCCCTTAAGACACCTTGTGACCCCTTAGGAAACCTAAGAATATGTCTTAGGGTTACTAGTACACATTAATGCATCTCAACGGGTCATAGGACATATCGCAGTGTCGTAGGACACCATAAGACCCCTTACAAACCCTAAGATATACTCATAGGCTTCTAATGGGTTGTCAAGTGTTATAAGGGCTCGTAGGAGCCATTAATGCATGCTAGAACCCCTTAAGACACCTTACCACTCTTAAGATGTACTCTTAGGATTTCTAATGGTTTGTAAGGTGTCATAAGGGGTAGTAGGATCCATTAATGGGTCCTAGGACCCCTTAAGACACCTTACGACCACTAAGATGTGCTTTTAGGCTTCCTAATGGGTCATAAGGTGTCATAAGGGGTTGTAGGACCCATTCATAGGTCTAGGAGCCATTAATGGGTCCTAGGACCCATTAAGGCACCTTACGACCCCTAAGATTTACTCTTAGGCTTCCTAAGGGGTTGTAAGGCTTCATAAGGAGTCATAGGAGTCATTAATGCGTCCTACAATCCTATAAGACACCTTACATCCCCTAAGATGAACTCTCTCTCTCTCTCTCTCTCTCTCTCTCTCTCTCTCTCTACAGTCGTAAGGTGTCATAAGGGTTCGTAGGACACATTAATGGGTCCTAGGATTCCTTAAGACACATTAAGACCCCTAAGATGTACTCTTAGGCTTTCTATTGGGTCATAAGGTATCATAAGGGGTCGTAGGACCCATTAATGGGTCCTACGACCCCTTAAGACACCTTATGACCCCTAAGATGTACTTTTAGGCTTCCTAATGGGTCGTAAGGTGTCATAAGGGGTTGTAGGACCATTAATGGGTCCAAAGACCCCTTAAGACTCCTTATGACCCCTTAGGAACCCTAAGAATACATCTTAGGGTTCCTAGTACACATCAATAGTTCTCAAGGGGTCATAGGACATATTACTATGTCTTAGCACACCATAAGACCCCTTAAAACCCCTAAGATACATTCTTAGGTTTCCTAATGGGTTGTAAGGTGTCATAAGGGTTTGTAGGAGCCATTAATGAATGCTAGGACTCGTTAAGATACCTTATGACCCCTATGATGTACTCCTAGGCTTTATAATAGGTCATAAGGTTTCATAAGGCGTCTTAGGACCATTAATGGGTCCTAGGACCCCTTAAGAAACATTACAACCCCTAAGATGTACTCTTAGGCTTTCTAATGGATCATAAGGTGTCACAAGGGGTCGCACAACCCCTTAAGAGACCTTAAAACCCCTAAGATGTACTCTTAGGCTTCCAAATGGGTTGTAACGTGTCATAAGGGTTTGTAGGAGCCAATAATTGGTCCTAAGACACCTTACGACCCCTAAGATGTACTTTTAGGCTTCCTAATTGGCTGTAAGGTGTCATAAGGGGTCGTAGGACCCATTAATTGGTCCTATGACCTGTTTAAAACCCTTACAACACATAAGATGTACTCATAGGCTTCCTAAGGGGTTATAAGGGTTCATAAGGAGTTGTATGAGTCATAATGGGTCTTACAACCCCTTAAGACACCTTAAAACCTCAAAGATGTACTCTTAGGCTTCCTAATGGGTTGTAAGGTGTCATAAGGTGTTGTAGGACCTACTAATGGGTCGTAGGATTCCTTAAAACACCTTACGACCCCTTAGGAACCCTAAGAATATATCTTAGTGTTCGTAGTACACATTAAGGGGTCTCAATAGGTCATAGGACATATTACTCTGTCTTAGGAGCCATTAATAGATGTTAAGACCCTTTATAATACCTTATGACCCCTAATAAATACTCTTAGTCTTTTTAATTGGTCATAAGGTGTCATAAGGGGTCATAGGACCCATTAATGGGTCCTAGGACCCCTTAAGA
The DNA here is from genome assembly GCA_018584345.1 of Thuja plicata. NCBI lineage: Eukaryota > Viridiplantae > Streptophyta > Pinopsida > Cupressales > Cupressaceae > Thuja > Thuja plicata. Next base: position 834,074 of record MU228413.1, on the reverse strand, counting down.
CACCTTACGACCCCTTAGGAACCCTAAGAATACATCTTATGGTTACTAGTACACGTTAATTGATCTCAAGGGGTCATATGACATATTATAGTGTCTTAGGACACCATAAGACCCCTTATGACCCCTAAGATGTACTCTTAGGCTTCCTAATGGGTTGTAAGGTGTCATAAGGGTTTGTAGGAACCATTAATGGATTCTAGGACCCCTTAAGACACCTTACGACCCCTAATATGTATGCTTAAGCTTTCTAATGGTTTTAAAGGTGTCATAAGGTGTAGTAGTACCCATTAATGGGTCTTAGGACCACTTAAGACACCTTATGACCACTAAGATGAACTCTTAGGTTTCCTAATGGGTCTTAAGGTGTTATAAGGGTTGTAGGACCCATAAAGAGTTCAGAGGACCCATAAATAGGTCCTAAGACCCTTTAAGACACTTTACAACCCCTAAAATGTACTCTTAGGATTTTGAAGGGGTTGTAAGGGTTCATAAGGAGTCATAGGAGTCATTAATGGGTCCTACAAGACCCTAAGACACCTTACATCCCCTACAATGCTCTCTCTCTCTCTCTAGGGTCGTAAGGTGTCATAAGGATTCATAGGACCCATTAATGGGTCCTAGGATTCCTTAAGACACCTTAAGACCCCTAAGATGTATTGTTAGGTTTTCTAATGCATCATAAGGGGTCGTAGGACCCATTAATGGGTCCTACAACCCCTTAAGACACCTTATGACCCCCAAGATGTACTTTTAGGCTTCCTAATCGGTCGTAAGGTGTCATAAGGGGTTGTAGGACCATTACTGGGTCCTAGGACCCTTTAAGACACCTTATGACCCCTTAGGAACCCTAAGAATACATCTTAGGGTTCCTAGTACACATCAATAGTTCTCAAGGGGTCATAGGACATATTACTGTGTCTTAGCACACCATAAGACACCTTAAAACCCCTAAGATGCACTCTTAGGCTTCCTAATAGGTTGTAAGGCATCATAACGGTTTGTAGGAGCCATTAATGAATGCTAGGACCCCTTAAGATATGTTATGACCCCTATGATGTACTCCTAAGCTTTATAATTAGTCATAAGGTGTCATAAGGGGTCTTAGGACCATTAATGGGTCCTAGGACCCCTTAAGAAACATTACGCCCCCTAAGATGTACTCTTAGGCTTTCTAATGGGTCATAAGGTGTCTTAAGGGGTCGTAGGACCCCTTAAGAGACCTTAAAACCCCTAAGATGTACTCTTAAGGTTCCTAATGGCTCATAACATGTCATAAGGGTTTGAAGGAGACAATAATTGGTCCTAAGACACCTTACAACCCCTAAGATGTACTCTTAGGCTTCCTAATAGTTTTTAAGGTGTCATAAGGGGTTGTAGGACCCATTAATGGGTCCTATTACCTGTTAAAACACCTTACGACCCCTAAGATGTACTCTTAGGCTTCCTAAGGGATTGTAAGGGTTCATAAGGAGTCGTAGGAGTCATTAATGGGTCCAACAACCCCTTAAGATGCCTTATAACCCCAAAGATGTACTCTTAGGCTTCCAAATGGGTTGTAAGGTGTCATAAGGTGTTGTAGGATCCATTAATGGGTCCTATGATCCCTTAAGACATCTTACAACCCCTTAGGAACCCTAATAATACATCTTAGGGTTCCTAGTACACATTAATGGGTCTCAATGGGTCATAGGACATATTACTCTATCTTAGGAGTCATTAATGGATGTTAAGACCCCTTAGGAAACCTTATGACCCCTAATAAGTACTCTTAAGATTTTTAATGGGTCCTAAGGTGTTATAAGGGCTTGTAGGACCCATTCACAGGTCGTAGGAATTATTAATGGGTCCTAGGACACCTTAAGACACCTTATGACCCCTAAAATGTACTCTTAGACTTCTGAACGGGTTGTAAGGGTTCATAAGGAGTCATAGGAGTCATTAATGGGTCCTATGACCCCATAAGACACCTTATATCCCCTAAGATGTACTTACTCTCTCTCTCTCTCTCTCTCTCCAATGGGTGTCAACGGGCCATAGGACATATTACTCTTTTTAGGAGCCATTAATGGATGTTAAGACCCCTTAAGATACCTTATGACCCCTAATAAGTACTCTTAGGCTTTTTAATGGGTTGTAAGGTGTCATAAGGGATCGTATGACCCATTAATGGGTCCTAGGACCCCTTAAGACACCTTATGACCCCTTTGGAACCCTAAGAATACATCTTAGGGTTACCAATACACGTTAATAGATCTCAAGGGGTTATAGGATATTTTACACTGTCTTAGGACACCTCACGGCCTTTAAGATGTACTCTTAGGCTTCCTAATGGGTCGTAAGGTGTCATAAGGGTTTGTAGGAACCATTAATGGATGCTAGGACCCCTTAAGACACCTTACAACCCCTAAGATGTATGCTTAAGATTTGTAATGGTTTTTAAGGTGTCATAATGGGTAGTAGGACCCATTAATGGGTCCTAGGATCCCTTAAGACACCTTACAACCACTAAGATGTACTCTTAGGCTTCCTAATGGGACGTAAGGTGTTAAAAGGGGTTATAGGACCCATTAATGGGTCTTAAGACCTCTTACAACACCTTATGAACCCTAAGATGTACTCTTAGGCTTCCTAATGGGACGTAAGGTGTTAAAAGGGGTTATAGGACCCATTAATGGGTCCTAAGACCTCTTACAACACCTTATGAACCCTAAGATGTACTCTTAGGATTTCAAAGGGGTTCTAAGGGTTCATAAGGAGTCAAAGGAGTCATTAATGGGTCCTACGACCCCCTTAGGTGCTAGGACTGTGGGTATGATACAAGGGCTAATGCTCTTTCTTATAAGGCCTTGTTCTAACAATTCTTGAACTTGCCTAGCTATCTCTTCATTCTATTGGGGATTCATTTTATAGGCTTCCTTATTGGGTAGGGTCACTCCAAGGATTCAGTCAATTTTGTGGCTTACTGACCTCTTAGATGGTAAGGTGGTTGGCTGTCCATCACTCACTATCCCTTGATACTTTACTAGCATCTATTGAACTTCTTTGGGTAACTCTGTCTTCTTTTTTGATTTGTCTGCAAATTCCTTTAGTTTCAACACTAGTGCAAATCCAATTCCTTCTCCTTCATCTAGAGTCTCTAAGAGCTCTTTTTCACCCACCATTAGAACATTTGGGCTAGTAGACTTCATTTCTGCATCCTCCAACAGTGACTGAATCTTATATGTCACATTGTCTTTCTTGAAAGTGTAGGAGTTTTTCACTCCATTATGCAAAGCCATCCAGTCAAATTGCCATGGTCTAACTAGGAGAAAGTGACATGCATCCATAGGTAAGACATCACATAAAACCTTATCTTTATATTTCCCAATAGAGAATTCCACCCAGGCTTGTTCATTTACTAGGACATGTTGTCCTTTGTTAAGCTAGGTGACTTTATAGGGGTTGGTGTGGGGTATCCTTGTCATGTTTAGCTTGCTGACTGCCTCCTCTGATACTATGTTTTTAGTTGATCCAGAGTATATGATGACTCTACACACCTTTCCAATCATTTTACACTTCACTCTAAAGAGTGCTCTTCTCTGACTACTCTCTTCCTTCACTGGTTCTTTTATGAGATTTCTCCTCATTATAAGGTTTTCTCCCTCCTTTGATTCCAATGGGACTTTAGGGTTCTTATTCCCACTTGTCTCTTCATGAACATAGTTCACACTTTTGTCACCTCCTTGTGAAGAAATTCCCTTCTCTGGATACCTATATGCTTGATGCCCCAACTGGTTACAATGATAACATTTCATATTGGAAAAATAGTTTCCTCTCCCTTGATTAATGCCTCTTCCTCTATTGTTTGCATTCCTTCCTCTGCTTGAGCTTCCCCTATTGAAGTTCCCTTCATGATGCTCAGTAAGCTTAGTCTTTGATTGTCCTTAAGATTCATATCTTCTTCCTCCATAGTTAATTCTTTTTCCTCTAGCATCTCTTCCTCTACCTCTTCCTCTTGAAGTATTGGAATCTTGTTTCCTCTTTAACTTATCCTCCACCTTGATAGCAATTTGGTGGCACTTTTGTACTGTATTGGGATTCAAAAGACTCATCTCATCTTGAATGGTCCATTTGAGGCCAATAAGATACATTTCTACTTTCACCTTCTCATCTTCTGCTATCCTTGACCTCATACAAAGTCTTTGGAATTCTTCAGTGTAAGAGTTGACATCTAGCTCCTTCTTCCTTATACCTTTTCTTCTCTTATGGATTTGGATTTCATAATCCTCCAGAATGTAAGCCTCTTTTATTTTTGCTACCATAACTCTCAATGAAGTAATAGGCTTCTTCCCATCCTTCTCTCTTTCATCTTGGATGAAATTCCACCAAGTGAGAGTTGATCCTCTCAATATTTCTTTGGAAACCTTCACTTTTGAGCCTCTATGATTCCATCACACTCAAAATGGTTTTCTAAGCCCTCTATCCAATCAATAGCTACTTCTGGTTTCATTTTTCCACTGAAAAATGGGGACTCCTTCCAAAGCTTTACCACTCATAGCTTTTAAAGATTTTAAGAATGGTTCTCGTTCACTGATAGGGTCTCCTTTAGGGATTTCATCTTCTATGGAAATGTCCTTGCCTTTCCCATCAACCTTTTCTAACACTCCATCTGCCTTTACATCAACCTCATCAAATTTTTGTTCAAGTTGAGCCAATCTATCTCGAAGTAGTCTATTTTCCACTTCTTGATCATCCACCTTATTTTCTAGTTCAGCATTTGTCACCATTGTTCATTCTCCAATGGATTATGTAGGTTGAAACATTAACCACAAGCCTGATCAAAAAGGCTCTGATACCAATCTAATAGAAGTAATCTCCAAAGTGTGCTCACACAACTCCCAAGATAGGACCTAGCTTTCCCTAATCCAATTTAGGTTCCTAATTCCAATTTAGGACCTTCCAAAGTCAATAAAAACTCTATCTAAGCCCCTTCCCAACTGTCATCAAAGATTTACACTTGTGTTTTCACCTTGGATGACAACTATCTCAATTGTGTCACAATGCTCTCAAAGACTTGAAGAAATTAACACAAACTTCTCCATACCAATACTCTCCATGCTACAAGGGTAATGTAGGTACTTTTTATGTCCTTCCTACATGAAAACAACTCAAAATCCATAAGTTTTTAGACCCAAAATGGTCGAGTTCATGAATTGTATTCAAACTGTCCTATTAGGCCTAGTAGTCCTATTAGCCCTATCCAGAGGGTTTTTCTGGATTAACTCTAAAATCTTGCTCCTGACCCCCAAAAATAATAATTGATCTAGATACCCTTTTGGGAGACCTAAAGTATTTCTAAGGTCTTGGGTCCCCAACTCATCCTTACAGTACTATCCTAGAAAGTAGGGCTTTTAGGCCTATTTTAGCTCTTCACAAGCTATGCTTTGATTTCTCTTCACAAATCAACCCAGATGGATTGGTCATGCTATGAAATTTATCCTAGGGACTCATAAGACCCTAATTACTTTCTCACATAACTTGATTCAGTCCTCCATCTCATTCCCTTGTCTCTACAATGGTTTCTAACCTCTCATGCACCTAACCGGGCGGTCCTAACTCGCCTAGGGCATGAGTTTAAAAATAGCTCCCTTCACTTCCTAACCTCGTACTCCTATGTAAACTATATATGGAGACTCCCCTACACATTCCATTCAACCTTTTATGATTTCCATGGTTGAATTTCATGGGGGAGCCATGAAAGCAAAAACTGTCTGTAAGAGACTAGCAGACTACCTACTTAGCAAATATTTTCCTACAGATTGAAGATTAACTCTAAACTACTAATACACTAGAAATAAAATTCTTGTATCACTCCACACTACATGAATCCACACCTAGCTCTTGAGGTTTAATCTATTACAATACCATTAACATGCAAAATGAGTCAACTGTAGACTGTCTGTAGAGAACTCTTCTTTCTTGCTTACGAAAAATTGATTACGAATCTTCTTACCTCAGGATTCAAGCCTGAGAGTGTCTAAGATCCCATTCTCCACCATTATAGGTCATTTGAAATCAATTCTCACTCCTACATTTGTGGGAATCCAATGTTGCCGAGTTGCATGCAACATTTGTAATTTCTTGCAAATGTTGTCATAACAACTTTTGGCATCTTTTGCATGAACTATGAAAAATAGAATCTAAGGCCTCAAGGCTATTTAGTTCGATGAACGAACCCAAATTAATGACCTTAAGGCATCTTTTACACCCTTCGTGGGTCTAGAACACATTTTAAACCCAAATCCCAACTTTAGACCAACTAAGCCTAAACTAACCAGAACAACTAACAATGACTAATTGGTGACCTTAGTCCTATTATTAACTCACCTAGTCCACTTGACCTTCTAAGGTATCAAAGAAAACACATATCTCTGACTTGGCTAATGTCAGATACAAGCCAAAAAATTCTAAGGCTTGAGGATTGCCTAGGTGCTCTTGCACCAGCCAGTTAGTCTATGTAGGGTAGTGGCTAAACAGTATGGCAAAGTGTAAACTTTATAAAGGGAATTGAAAAAAACACTAAGTGTTCTCCTTGGTAAGATAAACGTTTTAGTTCGTTGTTTAGATGTTGCCTCTCTATAGTACCATCTGCTAATAAATAAATTTTGGTTTTTTTTTTAAAATTTTTACTCTTCACGAATACAGTTTGGAAGTATTAACAAAAGTTTTATTATTAATAAATATATTTTTCCAATTTTTATTTGTATTTAGATATATTAAATAAAAAAGTTATCAAAGTATTATTAATTTATAATTATATAATTGATTTAAATTATTAAATAATTATATTATAATATTCATAATTAATAATTGTAAGTTGAAAATTAAATTTATTAGGTTTAATTTTACTTCTATTTCTAAATAGATTTGTAGATTTAAGTATTTAGTGTTCTGTAGACATTTATATCTTCTATGTATGTTTACCCTCACTTCTTTGATTATTTTAATTCTCATTATTTGAGTGGTAAGGTTTTTTTTTTTCATGTCATTATTTGGTAAATTTATTTTTATTTTTATTAGATTATTGATCTTTTTTTCATCTTCTAGTTTTGTGAAGGTATGTTTGGAATTTTTGGATTAAAAGTCCTATGTAGACATTAAAACTAATAGATGTTTGTTTTCTTTCATTTATTTTATATTATTTTGAGCTACAAGCTTATTTGTTCAAGTTCAAATATAAATATATTTCTCTTTTTCATTATGTCAATTTAAATTTTAATATTCTATACATCCATATTTTATATGTATAAACATAAGGGGATTAATTTTTATTTTATTTTTATTTGTAGATGGGTGTTTTTATGTTTTATTGTCTAGCTACATATTTGCTGCTAGAAATGTGAACTAAATTCATAATTCTGCAAACAATCATATGAACAAAAAAAGCCACCATTACAACAAGCAATAGTATTTTGATATCAATTTAAATGTCATGATAGTAGTTTTATTTTCCCTTCTTTATTTTTATTTTTCTTGTTTGAAAGAAACCAGTTGAAAAGAACAACACTAATTTGTCTTTTAAATGCAATTGGTTGAGTATTTGTTTTACTTACATCATGTAGATAAATTAGTAATCTAATGAAACAAAATTAGTAAATTAGAGTTATAAAATTTATAATTTAGAATATATTGTATTTTAAAGATAACAAATAGAAATTCACCTATGATAAAAACTTGACGCAAATTGTATATTTGCAATCTTTGGTCATGTCATATCATAAATTATAAATTCTAATAATATAAGATAAAAAACACTTTAATTAAAGGTAAAAATTAATTGTTGTGTAGAAAAAAAACACTCCATTGTTTTCAACTAGGTTACTCCTAGTTTTCAAGACAAGGATGGCAAGAGATAGCCCAGGACAATTTCAGACAGGGATGGACACATAATGTTACGGCCGACATAAGGTTCCAATTCATGTGCACTAAATTCTTACTTTCATACATGATCTTAAATTATAAATATATTTATTAAGAAATTACTCAAGATTACATTGATTGTATAGTTCTCAATATATTTGATAGATCTATGTGCACATGTGAAAATATTGAATTTAATTCACTAAAATAAAGTTATATCTTATATATTCTATCTTTTACTCCAAGAAATAAGGTATTCTCAAGTATGTGTCTCAATAGATGAATTTATAACTAAAATAGTTATTCAAAATACCAAACAAAAAACTATACTAGAATATCAAAGAGGATGCAACAATATTATATTTTAAATTTTTAAAGTACTACAATCATTGAACTAAATGCCTCTTCAAATAAGTTAAAATTCAGAACATCTATTTAATCATAAAAAATTTATTGGCTGCATGTTATACATAAAGTTTCAACGTATGATTAGATACATAATAGAATATTAAAATATTATACTTTAGTTATAAAATAAATATATAAATTTAGTTTCAAAATTGTAGGAAAAATAATTTAATAGTTAATTATTTAATAATTTAAATAAATTATATAATTATAAATTAATAATACTTTGATAACTTCTTTATTTAATATATATAATACAAATAAAAATTTAAAAATATATTAATTAATAATATAAATTATGTTAATACTCCCAAACCATATCTGTTAAGAATAAAAATTAAAAAAATATACCCAACTTTATTCATTTTCACCGAGAGATGGTACTATAGAGACTGACTGACATTGATGAAAGGACATGAATGGAAAGTACAATGAGTCATCGATATAATGGATGGTATGGACCCATACATGCCATGCATAACATTTTAGTTTTCTATTTAGACATTGCCTCAAAACACTTGTCTTAGTCAAAAGGTTGGGGAAAGAAATCAAATCATCGTTATCATGTCGTGTCATGTCATAATTGTGTGGTCATGTCATGTCGTCAATGGATACAGATTATAAATGTGGTTCTAGCATTTCTAATTTGCTTCTCCACACAATCTCTGTGCTTTCTTCTTTTCTTTGAAATGGAAGTTGACCATGTTGATCAAACAAAAAATTGTTGATTATTGCAGAACTGACAGTTGCTTCTCACTCTCTTTTGCATTTTTTGTAAATTAAGTAAATGTAGTGGAAAAAAATTACACGTTAAAGAATATTCTTTCAATGATAGTAAGTTTTCACAATCTAGGGGAAAGACATCACTAGTGGTTATAGATAACATTGTATGCTTAATTGTGGTATCAAATTATATCAAATTTTGACATATTTTTTAGTTGTTTTTGTATGTGACTTAATTGCTTAAAGCTAAGGTTTCATCTTTTGGGTGATAGCAATGCACTCTACAAGAGACATTATACGTGAAAGGGTCAAAAAATGGTCAAATAAAATGTCAACTAATACAAGACCTTAATGGTGCCAATAGTCGCTCATTACATATCCAATAATTGTTTTAAAAAAAGTTGATTTCAAAATTAAAAAGTACTTAATTGAAGTGTTCAGGTGTATGGGCCAATACACTTGTTTAACTTTTGCGTTAGGAAAGGGGGCCACTAAATCCCCCATGTTCCTTTTAGGCCCACATTCTACCACATACATGCCTTCTCTTGGACACATGTCCAAACATTTTGGAACCCTAAATAATAAAGCTTTCAACGTATTTGGGCATTTTTTCTTTGGCACACTCATTCCCCTGTGAAGCCTCCACTCTACAACAGTTTGGCCTCCACTCTAGAACCACCAGGTAACATGTGTCCATCTAGAATAGTTCATTTATTGTATGTACAGTGATGAAATTATTTCAATGATTGTGTCAATGTCATCGAGGATTTCATTTGACTGTGAAATGATTGTCTCAATGGCATTGTGGGTTTCATTAAAATGTTTAGCATTTGGTATATGTTGTGGGTTTCTATTTCTTTGTACATGCATTTTTCTTTGATTTTTTGTCATTTTTTCAAATGACATTCAAGGTTTTTCTTCCATAATTGCATTAGTTTTGTATGACATGGGTCCTTTCGTTATCTCAATGATTATCTCCACATCGTTGAGGGTTTCATTTGATTATCAAATTATTATGTCAATGACATCATGGGTTTTAGTAAAATGTTTATTATATGGTATAGGTTGTGGAGGGTTTCAATTTGTTGTTAAATGATTATCCTTATGCATAAAAGGTTGCATTAAATAGTGCAATTTTCTCCTTTGTACTTGCACATCTCTATAATTCTCTCAATGTTGTCAAGGGTTTTATTTGACTCTGAAATTATTATCTCAATGTTATCGAGGGTTTCGTTAATTTATACATATGTGTGTGTCATTATATATCTCATACATATATGTATATATATATATATATACATATATGTATATATATACATATATATGCATATATATA
>MU228413.1:790783-823658 GCA_018584345.1 Thuja plicata | reverse complement strand
TATATATATATATATTTGTGTGTGTGTGTGTGTACATAATTTTTATATGTTGATATAATTATATGGATGGTGTGGAGAGTCTTATTTTGTTGTTAAATTATTACCTTCATAGTATTAAGGGTTATATCAAAATGTTGTAGCCATATATGCACAATTATATATCTATGCATAATTATATCTATGTATGTATAATTATGTATATGTATACATCATTATGTATATGTACACATAATATATTCACATACATATATATTATTTTCAGAATTACATGATTGCTTTCATAATTACATGTAAGTTTCTACCTTCTCACAGGGTGCATGTTGTGAGTTTCTTGGTGTTGAGATCTGTTTTGCAATTGTTCCTTTGTTTTAGGTGTTCTTAATGGATCAAATAATTGGTATTGAATGTTGTCATTTGGAGAAACTATTGTAAGAGCAATGCTCCACATTATTTAATGTGGATGATGAGGATCTAAAACAAGCTATTATCTATCTTGTGCAACATAATGTTAGTGCCGCACATCTCTACAATGGAGTGGTGCATAAACTAGTATTTTCTGCCTTGCTTAAAGTTATAGGTCAGATTGAATGGGTGTTGGAGGTGGGTAAGCATGTGGTGGTTTCTCATAGCTGGGAAAAAGTCACTGAAGGGATTCGAATGATCAATCCAAACATTATCTCTGACAGACTTGGCATAATTTTTTATTTTAGTAGCAAAGGTTGTCAAGATAAGATGGTGGAGGCACAAAATCTCTTCAAGCTATTGGTGGTTAACAATAAACACACTTCTATGAGTATCCTACTTGCTAATAATGATTTTTTTTTGCTTAGGCAGATATATTTTCTTTATGGGACTACTTCTTTGGAGTTGCCCTTTTTATCACTAAACTAGATGATCTCTAGTCTTAGTTTAAAGGAGATTTTCCTCTCTCTAAGTATTTCCTCTATTTTTCTATATTTTTTTATGATTGGGTGGATTCCCCCTCCCTAGATATTACATTCACCTATTGTTTCTAATCTCCGCTCTTATGCGGGGTTGCTCTTTTTGCCAAAAATAATAATAATAATATATGTTATACATATATGTGTGGTTATATATGTCATACATATATGTACAAAAATAAGTATTTGTATGCCATGGAGGGTATGATTATATATGTGTCTAGAATTATATATATGTATGCATAATTGTATATAAGTATGCATAATTATGTATATAAGTATGCATAATTATGTATATGTATACATTATTCTATATATGTATATGTATACATCATTATGTATATCTATACATAATTATACTCACATACATATATGGGTAAGTGCACAATGATTGGGGACCAAAAAGGGGGTATAAGATGCCACTTTTATCTGAAATCAACAAACTCTAAACTTTAACAAGAAATTGAAGATAGTTAGACTTAAAATTTCAAGATGCGACAACAACAAGAGTTGTAGTACTCTGAATCTAGTTTCTAAACTAATAATTTATTTTAAAAATGGTGGAGATTAAGGCCCCCAAAAGGGGAAGCAAAAAAAATGGTCCTTTTTTTTGTGAAAATATATAACATAGTGTCTGGTGTGCTCCCCTAAACTTTTTTTTTGAATTTTTTTAATCACTTCGCTAAGAAGTTAGCTAGCACCACATAGTTTATTCTGGATTTTTCTGTTAATTGTTTTATGAATGTATGATTTTTTAGAATTTTTGAAGTGGACATGTCCTGAGAACATGAAATTTGTTAATGCTCATCCTAGAAATCATTGAAAACTAATCGAAAATCAAATATTTTTTTTTAAAGTGTGTAAAATGAAGTCTAGTTTCTAAAAAGGTAAATTGTTTCAAAATTTGATGAACGAGTTAAAATCTATTCCCAAAATACTACATGATGGCTTTTGACAAAAATCATACATACTTACAAAAAAATTAGAGATAAAAAGCTTAACATAATTAGAATTCAAAATCAATTATATGGTAAGATAGTTAACACAGAGATATAGAACATCACATCGTCTAATTTTGTTGTTGTTAAACTATGTGCAAACTAGACGAGGAGCATACATGAAAAAAATATAAATTGTGTATGTTTTCTAGAAAAAACATCCTAGACCTGTTTGAATCCTCCAAGCCTTTGGGTTGGATTCCCAAGATAAAATCCAAGCCTTAGGTTTGATGGATCCCAATGCAGTTAAAAGGGTGCACGCCCTATATGACATAATCCCTATATATGTGAAAATGTTGTGCAATGTTGAATTAGATGCAATATTTTACTTTTAGTTGGTTCTTTATTGTTATCTGGAATTATTAATGTTATATATAGGTGCGCAGGCACACACATTTTTGCATATGACATATAGCGCACACCATATATGGAGTACACCAAATGTTAATATGAAACAATGTAATATTACACCAATATATCTCTCTATCTCATTCCCATACCCTCTCTCTCCCCTTCTCTCTCTCACCCTCTCCCTCTCATACTAGTGTAGAGGGAGGGAGATGATGATAATTTGAGAAAGAGATAGGGGGAGAGAGAGGGGGAGAGAAAGACAGAAGAGGAGAGAGATGTTAAGAGGGGGGTGAGAAAGAGAAGGGGATATGAAGAGAGATAGAGGGAGAGTGAGAGAGGTATATTAAGGTGTCCTATTAATATTAATGGGTCTTAAGGGATCCTATGATACATTAATGTATCTTAGGACCCCTTAAGACCACTTATAACCCCTTATGACCCCTCACCATACACCAATATATAATAAAGGGTAGTAAGAGTCCATAAGGAGTCATAAGAAAAAATAATGTGTCCTAGGACCCCTTAACACCCCTTAAAACACCTATGATGTATGGTAAGGGGTTCGATGGGGTCATAAGGGGTCCTAGGACACATTAATTTGTCCTAATGGATACAAAATTATGCTAAATGATGAAAGAACCATGCAAATTAAGCTATGAATTGAACTAAGCTAAGCATGATACAATATAAAGTTGACAAGATAAAACTTAGTTTAATTAGTCCATGTGCCATGTTTTGATAGGAGGATAAATATGGTCAACACCTAAAGAAATTTGAAAAGGAAATGTTACAAAGCAAAAAGTGGACCAATTTTGTAATATGGATGGAGAATGAGGTGTCAATAATTGACTTTCAGTAGTTTACTTGGATATTTTTGTGTTGATATTTCAATTTGAATTTCTTGTTTTGAGTTGTTTATTGATGCATAGGATGAGTTCTAAAGTGATTCTTCGTTGGCCCTAGATCCCACTCAATTATCCAATTATTTCATGTTGAGAAAAAAATATTTATTTCCTTAAAGGGCAGTGGGTGACATTCATACCCCATTTTTATCGCATATTTTAATTAATGATCATAGTATTTCAATATCTCTTAAGTGTCCTCATTTAAGTTATGAGTTGTATCATTGATTAATTAGTCCCATGTTGATTTGATTTATCTTCTTTTCTCTCAAACATGGTATCTCACGGAGTGCTTCCTTGGAATCCCAAGGAATGCTTCCTTGAAATCATGTTTTTATTCTACTAAGTGATCCACATGCATATTTTACATCCTTCCTTATGATGTTTCCATTATTTTATCATGTAAGAATGTTTTGATGCATCTTTTAACAGTTATAAAAGGAGGGAAACATAGCAAAATTTGTATTCAACTTTTTCAATTCTTAACAGCAACTTGTGCCTTGACCAGAAGAGGCCTTATAAAAAATAATTAGCCTATCCCCAATGGTCCCCAACTAATTTTTGAAAGGGTGACCATTGGGATTTGAAAATTTCACTTTTGCACTAGGAAGTTGCAGAAGTTGTGTCAATGGAACTTTTGCAACTTTTTACAACTTTTTGCCCTACTTAACTAACTAGCTCAAAAATTGATGCATATCCATAATACATGCCAAATGGACAATATGAGTTGAATTGCATCATTTACACTCATTTTGAACACACTTTGAGTGGTTTGACAATGTTTGACCCAATCAGGACCTTATAGGTCTACGTGAGTTAAATGATATTAATTGCCTAACAAAAAGATTTGAACTGATTCTAAATGGTCTTTAGGACCTTATGAGACCTTGAAAAAATAATAAAATAATGAAAATTACAAAAATCCTTCATGAGGCATCCAAATGAGTACGTGCTTCTAGACCAATTTCTCATCTCATTTTAAGGATGTTTGATTCATTTTCTTGTATTGTGGCGACCCTAGTCGTAGCCCCAGATACTAGATCCATATCATCTACATTCATTAACATTTATTCCATGGATTAATTAAATTTTAAGAGTGTAGTATGACATGCAACTTCTTGATCAACAACATGTCAGGTACATGCTTGGGAAAAGTATGGGGTGCCTTTGCATTGTCATATTTCTTCCTATATGTTAAAAACTCATAGAGGGAGAAATCTATCTATCTATCAACCATGATAATCCAGGTATGTGCATGTCACATTTTGTGTATTCATTACTTTGGATGCATTTATTAAATAGCTATAATATTGATATATCACATAACACATCTTTTTCTAGTGCCATAACACAATGCCATTTGTAGAAACTAAGGGACATACAACAATCAGTGATTTCTGTATGCAAGCAAGACTAAGGAATTAGATTGCACCTGTTGGAGGAACAACAATCCGTTAGGTTGGGGGGGGGGTGATGAGCCCAAATAATGGCTCTTTTTTATAGGATTTCTTATAAATATGTTGTCAGTATTATGGGGTTTAGCACCTAATTGTTGATACTTTTCATGGTGCTTTCTTAAACTTATTTAGCTATGGGCATGAACCTATCCATATATCTTTTTGTAGATATCAAGTTGTTATGTGATATATCTATATTACTCTTACATGTGAATAAATGAATTTTATTCTATTGTATTCATGGATATACAATTGGATTGTGCATGCTAAAGTTACCATATTATTGTCATGTTGTAATAGCACTTTGATGAATAAAATGATTCTTTAATTTTTTGCATCTGAGTTAAGATTCGGGAAGACTCGTCCAAGGGGGCTGACTTGGTGATAATTCAACTCATTTGGTTAAGTATTTACTTTTATGTTCAGTAATTAGTTGTAGCCACTAACTATTCTTGCAACCATTGGAACTTTATTTTATGAATGGAATGATACTTTAATTTTTTGCATCTTAGTTAAGATTTTGGAAGACTCATCCAAGGGGGTCCACTTGGTGAGAATTCTTCTCATTTAGTTTAGTTCCTTTTGTGTTCAATAATTAGTTTAAGTCTTGGAAGCTGACTATTCCTACAGCCATTAAAACTATATTCTATATCTATTTCTATAACCACTGGAACTATGTTTTATGACTTTTCTTGTAGCCATTGGAACTTTGTTTTGTGACTGTTCTTGCAATAGCTAAAAATTTGTTCTCTGACTATTCCTTCAGCCATTAGAACTTTGTTCAGTGACTATTCCTACATCCATTGGAACTGTTGGAGATTTTTCTTGCAAGACAAGAAAAACCAACTTGACAAGCCCAATTTTTTTCCCTTTTTGCGGACCCAGACCCAGACATAGATGTCCCATCTTGAATCATTTTTTAATCCATCAGTCTTGAATCCTTGTTCAACTTGAAACATTATGAGTGGTACCTCTTGTAGACATTAAAGGTTGATTCACAAGTTCGGGACCCTAATAGTTCATGATCCAAAACGTTGCAAGATTGTGATGAGCATTTTAACATACTATAATTACTAAGCCATAGCCTCATAACACTTACTATTATTGTGTGTGAATTAATTAGACCTTCATGAAATTAGTTTATTTAACTACAATTCTATGGAAAGATAATGGAAATTTAAGCTAAGAATTGCAATTAAATCAATAAGCATCTCATGGCTCTCTATCTAAGCATGGTGATAAAGTTCTCAGCCTTAACCTCTATCATTGACAGTCCTAGAATGAGAATTTGATGAAGATAAATGCCTAAATCTAGCTCAATTCTCTCAAATCGTGATAATATTGTATCCAAATGCGCTCAAAATGATCTCCATAATGCTAAAATGATATGATAATCTCTCAAAATGCCCAAATTTCTATGAAAATGACAAGAGGTTTGATGCTTTGCATTCAAATTTCTAGGATCCTAAATGCTCTCAAAATGGCTTCTATTTATAAGATTTTCCTAATTGTAGGGGGTAGAGTTAATTGATCATAGTTAAGCCATGGTTGAGTGAGAGGCTTTAAAATGGTTTCAAATGGGGGGAAAATTTAAATGATTGTCTCAAAGGTTTGGACAAAGGGACAAATTTGAGTGATTGAGCTTGAAAGTCCAAAATGAGTGATTGAGATTCAAATTTAGGAGTGATCCGTG
This sequence comes from Thuja plicata, assembly GCA_018584345.1. Lineage (NCBI taxonomy): Eukaryota > Viridiplantae > Streptophyta > Pinopsida > Cupressales > Cupressaceae > Thuja > Thuja plicata. Next base: position 817,316 of record MU228413.1, on the reverse strand, counting down.
TTCTTTGTGTTCTCAATTCCCATTGGTTGCTCAAATTCAGGTTGAAAGATATTAGGATTATTTAATTCAATCAATTAACTAAATTATCCATGTAGGGATGAATAGGTTCAATTTGATTTTTGATTTAAACTATACAATTAATTGATTAAAATCAGTTATATAATTTTGATTGTCCCTTTCACTCTAATTTTTGATTATTTGATGTCATGGTTAATTAATCATTTGATTTAGATTGATTTTGTCCAATTCGATTGATAAATGTCCATTTGATTTGATTTTGATCCATTTTGATGAGATTTGATGAGATTAGGAGCAATTTGATGAAAAATGTAGATTTGGTTGATTAGAGAACACCTGGTCAATTTTAGGTGTCTACAAATGCCCCTATTTTAATTGATGTGTGAAGTGCATTGATTCAAAGAAAACTTGATGTCCTGATCACTGATTTGATGTTGATTGACTAATGCAAAACTTGATGCAAAAATTGATAACCTGATATGAAACTCTGATGCAAAAACTGATAAGAAATTGATGCGATGCCTTGATTTGATAGATGTAAAACCTGATGTAAAACTAATGCAAAATGCCCCACTGATAAAAGTTTGAAATTTCAATGCCCCAGATTTGATGTAAGATATGATGCAGAATCCTGATTTGATGATATGATGATGCCCCCTTAGAAATGAAAGCATATTGATGTCCAGATGCAAAAGATTAATGAAATTGATGTAGAATAGGATCCAATATGGTTTCATTTTTGAAAAGCATTGATGATGATGAGGATGTCACAAAATGCAGATTAGGTCTAACTAGGTAAAAAAAAATCTCCAAAATTACGTCAAATAGCTTAAATAGGTTGAAAAACTCAAATTTACTATTCATTTTCTCTTTTTACCATAGAGATCTTGCTCTGATCCTGGTGAAATTGATAGTGATGGTGGTCCCCATTTGTGAGCATCGGTTCAAGAGAGCATGTCAATACCAGAGACCCTTAGACTATGAACCTCTAGTAAGTTGTCTTGACCTTCCTGGATCATTTATTGCAATGTTTTGATAGCATTTATTTCATTTTTAGATGCTTTTTAGATTAATTTTTGTAAAATGCCTCCTAGGATAGTTTTAATGACGCATAGGTTTGTTAAATGCTACCTTTGCATGATGAAATGACATGTAGGAGTAGTAAAACACCACCTAGTAGTTAGGACAAAAATGGCATCCACTATTTAAAATGCCGCATACCAAACCCTTCAACAAATGTATGTTTTAAATGTCGCCTAGGAAGTTTTAAATGATGCCTAGGTTTTAGAAATTCCACGTATACTGTAAAGTACCACCTCCAAAGATTGAAATCATGTGTATGATGTATGAAATGATGCATGGTGTTTGAAATGACATGTACACTTATCCAAGTGATGCATGCTGAAAAATTGATGAAAAATGTGATTTTAGGATGAACAAACTGCTTTTGATTGATTGTCTGGATTACCAGATTGATTTCCAAGATAGATAGATGTGCTTCAATGATGCTAGTAAGTGTTTAGTATGTTATAATAATCATATAAAGGGATGTTTAATGTGTCAATCAAATTGGGTAGAGAGACTGATGTATTGCTCCCTTCTCAAGATCTAGAGGTTAGGAACAATAGGTTGATATGCTCAAAAAGAGAAAGGATAGATTAGATTTGTTTGATTGACTTAAAATGATCCACTGATATAAAGATGCTAATATAATTCACTTTTTTTGCAAAATGTAGGCACATTTCTGTAAGTTATATGTACGGAATGTTGTGAATTGGATATTTGATTTGGTTGACAAGCTGACGGATCCAGAGAGAAAAATTATTGAGTAGTGCGGTCTAGGATTCCTTCTTGATCTCCCTTAGTTTTAGCTGAACTAAGGTTTTCTTACAGCTATTGCAAAGCATTGGCACTATGATTATAATACTTTTGATCTACCCCTTGGTGAGATGACTACCACACCTGAGGATGCATACAGATTGTTGAGGATTCCCACCTGAGGAGAGAGAGTATACTAAAATCAGGTGTAGGATGGTAGCATATGTAGATGGATGTTTGGAGATGACACTATTGGAGATGATACCATCATGTGGGATTATTTTTCTTCATTTACCACTTTTCTAGTGATTTTGGGTGCAGTCATTGGTGGTTTACTTATGCCAGATCGACGAGGTCGCGGATTCTCAGTTGGATGGGGTCGCATCTTGGAGGACTTGATTGTACAGCCTCAGAGATTTGATTGGGTATCCTACATGTTAGCTTAGTTGTATCATTATTTTCATGAGGTTGTGTATAAAGCTAGTGCAACGATATCAGTAGGTGCAATTTTGTTGCAGTTATGGACCTGGGAGGACATTCTGATTACAAGAGCTATAGAAGATCGAGTGCGAGGTCGAGGATGGAATTATGCATGTTTGTATGATGGGATAGTTGTCCAAAATCATCTGGGAAAACATAAGTATTGGCGCTGCACCATTGATGACATTGATCAAGTTGTATGGAGACCTTACCTTGCTTGTGAGGGATGGTGGGAGGATGATGATGAGATTCCATATATGTATTCCCCTCGGTGGATGATCGGTTAGTCACCACTTGTGATAGAGATATTTTTCTTTGGGAGAGTTTATAGGCAGTACATCTAAGTGTACAATATGCCCTAGGGTATGGATTTATATGCTCGAGTTTAGGCAGATTGATCTATGTGGGGAGCATAGGTAGCTTACCAGTTTTCTTGCACTGAGATTTATTGGTTGGGGTATTCAAATAGGAGATGTTGGAGCAGGTTGTTGATGTAGGGATGTTTACGGAGTACCAAGAGTAGTTCTCTCATCACAAGTTTACCATATTTATAGATCCTACGAGCCTATTCTAGATGCAGATGAGTCTTCAGATGATGATGATGGAGATGGTGGTGATGGTGGTGGTGGTGGTGGTGGTAGGAGGAGAGCACAAAGATAGAGAGCTCCTCAGGTTCAAAGAGCTGTGAGACCTCGGATGTGGGGTGGTCATGTGAGAGCTTGAGGTGGTGGATTTGGTTAGCCTAGATAGAGACAGGCACATGTACCTTTACGAAAATAGGCACAACATAGACTAGCTATAGATTGGGGTAGGCAAAGACACAGACGGATTTAGTTGGCTAGACAAGTTTGTTTAGAGGGTCAGAGTGTATTGGAATAGTCCCAAGGGATAACTAAGAGGGGGGTGAATCAGTTATCAACTAGTTTAATTCTTTTTCTCCAATTAATTATAGAATAACATTATGCATATACACATTTAGATAACACAATATAGAACACCACAATTTTTGGTTACAGGGAAACCAAAATAGGTAAAAACCCCGAGAGGAATTATCATCCACAAAGAACTGTACTTGAGTATAATAATCCATGTTAGAAGATCTTACAACCCTGTTAGGAGTTGATCTTTGTAATGTAATAAATACATTTACCTGGTTAAGGTTCTATTAGGAGTCTTTTACAAATAACCCTGTTAGGAGTGAGGACTCACTGTCCAAAAGCTCACTGCTAAAATGATGAAGGCTACAACCTTCAGTAGAACAAATATACACTATGTCTGATAATGAACTATTTGAGTAGACTTGTTGTCTTGATCAGTTCCAATGTATTGTATGCTTACACTTCTTCTTCACTTAGATCTTTGTCTGATGAATGAAATGTCTTTATTGTCCCAAAACAACTATCATTTTGTTCTGTTTTTTTTCTATCTCTTTTCTTATCATTCACTCTTAGTGATTACAAAATGAAATGCTATAATTATCTTGTCCAAAAGATATGAACATGTCGGCTATAGGAGTCCCTTCACTACTTCTTTTGTCATCTATACTAAGCATGCAACATAATTAGAACCATGCAACACAAAATGAATAGACACATCGCTTCACATAGTCGACTCCACCAAAATTACCCAAACGTCATGCCTCAGATGAAACATGATTAGCGCATTAGGTTAATTGTCTTTAACTCATAACTAAACATGATTCTAAACATGCATATCCTATAGATAGGTGTAACTAAATAATCAATAAAATTACTATCAGCTTCCTAAAAATAGTCTTCTAAAATTGTGGTTGGTAAATAGAGTAACATAACTCAACTGCTACTAAACTTCTAAATCTGTGTGTATGTACATGGTATAGTGGTAATGTATGAAACATAAAAACAATTGTGCAAGGCTTCCACATATGAATATTGAAAATTAAATATAGTTCACTACTGTATACTATATGTTGTCATCAATGACAAACATACAGTCAACTATTTGCACAAAGGAAAATCTCCAACAATCTCCCCCTTTGACATTGATGGCAACATATGATTAAAAATACCATCAATCTAAGAGTGTCTTCTTTCTTTTTACAATCTTCTCAATATCCTCATCAAAGGTTCCTCTTCATTGCTACAGCTCCTCTGACTGTATTTTTATTTTCATGACTATATACTCCCCTAGAGTATGTGCTCCCCTTACTATATACTCCCCCTTTGACATCAATGGAAAAGGGTGCCAAAGACAAATAAGCACAGGTACTACTCTAGAAGTAGAGTAGTCAACCACTCATCAGTCACCAAGGACTGATGTATTTACTATGATTTCTAATCAGACTCAGGAAAGGGAATTACTCCCATCTTCTTCCTGAGATACTCAAAAGTATCTTTTGATAGAGGTTTCATGAATATGTCTACCAACTGATCTTTGGTGCTTACATAACCCAACTTCACTTCTTCTTCTGCAACTTTTTCTCTTAGAAAGTGATATTTTATTTCTATGTGTTTTGTCTTTGCATGCATCATAGGGTTCTTTGACATATTAATAGTATTGGTATTATCACAATTTATGACAATGGGATAATCAATTTGAATTCCAAAGTCTTTAATCATCTATTTGATCCAAACCATTGTTGAACAATTTAGTGCGACTGCTACATACTCAACTTCTGTCATTGACAGAGAAATACAGTTTTGCTTCTTACTTGTCCAAGTAACCAATCTATCTCTAAAAAATACTTCTCCTCCTAAGGTGCTCTTTCTGTCATCAATGCAACTTGCCCAATCTGCATCTGTGTATACATGAAGTTCTATATTTTCTAAGTTAGGATACCATAAACCATAGTCTATATTTCCCTTTATGTATCTGAATATTCTTTGTATTTCCATCAGGTGATTCTTTTTAGGTTCAGCTGCAAATCTCCCAACAATGCCAACTACATTAGATATGTCTGGTCTTGATTGAGTGAGATATATGAGTTTTACAATCATGGACTTGTAAAGTGTTTTGTCAACTTTTGTGGAGTCATCATTTTTAGAAAGCTTGCTTCTTGTTACCATAGGACTGCTTACTGGTTTGCAATCTTCCATCTTGAATGTCTTCAATATCTCCTTTACATATTTAGACTGATTTATGAATATACATCTATTTGTCTATTTTACATTTAATCCCAAAAAGTATTTTATAGGTCCAATCATGCTCATTTCAAATTCACTCTGCATCTCTTTTTCAAATTCTGCACTAAGCTTGTCATTACCTCCAAAAATAATGTCATCAACAAAGATAGCAACGAGTATTAATCCTTCAGGTATCTCTCTGATGAATAAGTTGCAATCTGTTGCTCCCTTTTTGAATCCAATCTTTGTTAAGTATCCATAAAGTCTCTCATACCATGCTCTTGGGGCATGTTTAAGTCCATAGAGGGTTTTCTTTAATCTGCATACCATGTCTGGTTTGTCTAAAAGTTTGAATCCTTCAGGCTGCTCTATGTACACTTCTTCCTTCAAGTCACCATTTAGAAACACTGACTTGACATCCATCTGATATACTTTGAAGTTTATGAATGTTGCATAAGCTAAAAAAAACTTTATAGCTTCTGGTCTACTCACATGGGCAAATGTATCAGTATAGTCAATTCCTTCTCTTTGTGCATATCCTTTACATACTAATCTTTCTTTTTTTCTCGTTACTGTACCATCTTCATTCATCTTGTTTCTGAATATCCACTTAGTTCCAATCAGGTTCTTGTCACATGGTCTAGGGACCAATTCCCATGTGTCATTCTTGATTATTTGATCTAAATCTTCTTGCATTGCACTATGCCAATCTAAATCATTGCACACATCTTCAACACTTAAGGGTTCAATCTGTGAAAGTAAGCATACCTCTTCATCAACAATTGAACTTTTTGCTCTGGATCTTGTCAAGACTTTTCTACTCTGATCTCCAATGATATCTTGTTTAGAGTGGTATTTGGATGTGTATTTTGAGATTTTAGGTGTGACACTCTCATTTGTAATCTGTGATTCTTCTTGACTTTCTTTAGCGTTGTTGCATGATACATCAATACAGTCAAACATTTCTTCAATAACTGTATCTTTATTGATAGGTCTAGGTTCATCTTCAATCATAGGTGTGTATTCATAATATATCTCTTGAATCATGAACTTCTCATTAATCTTCACATGTGCACTTTCAATGATTTTCTTCAACCTTAAATTAAAACATCCGTAAGCTTTTCTCTTAGTAGAGTAACCAAGAAAAATACTTTCATTGCTTCTAGCATCAAATTTTCCACCACCATCATCTCTCTTGATGTAGCACTTTCTCCCAAAGATTTTGAAGTACTTTACTGTAGGTACATTACCAAACCAAAGTTCATAAGATGTTTTGTCTGCACCTGGTCTCAGTTGAATTCTATTGATAGTATAGACTATTGTGTTAACTACATCTCTCCAATAGGTGTGCGCAACTTTTCCTTCAATCATGATGGCGCACATTGTATCAAGTATTATCCTGTTTCTCCTCTCTGTAATTCCATTTTGTTGAGGGGTTCTGGGTGCACTTAGTTGTCTTTTGATCCCATGTTCTTTGCAGTACTCAAGAAACTTGTTAGAGGTAAATTCTCCTCCTCTATCAGATCTTAGACATTTTATGTTTAATCCAAGTTCATTTTCAACTTTAACTTTGAATATTTTGAATTTCTCAAAAGCTTCAAATTTGGCTTTCAAGAACACAACCCACATCATCCTAGAGAAATCATCTACAAAAAAAATGAAATACCTTTCACCATAGTATGATCTTGTTTGATTAGGTCCACATAAGTTTGTATGTATTAGGTCTAATTTGTTCTTTGCAGAGTTCTATTTGCTTCTGAATGAGGTTCTCACTTGTTTCCCCATCACACATTCCCTGCACATAGTATCAACTGGTCTTGCAATACTTGGAAGGTATTTTATTTCCTTTACATTATTTATCTTCACTATGTTGTCAAAATTGATATGACAAAGTATTTTGTGCCAAAGCCAACTATCATCCACTTTTGCAACAAAATAACTTACTTCAGAGTTGAGCTGAAAAACATTACCTTTGGTCTTTGAGCCTGATGCAATCATGTCTCTTTATTTGTTGTTAATAATGCATCTGTTGTTTTTGAATTCTGATTTCTATCCTTTATCTAGTATTTTTCCAACACTTAGTAAGTTATGATGCAAGCCATCAACATATAGAACATCATCTGTCTTGTTCTTTCCATCTAAGGTGATAGATCCTCTACCTATGATAGGTTTGGGAGTGTTATCCCCAAATATGACCATGCCACCTTTTTACTTATCTAGATGTACAGATCTATCTATTTCACCTATCATGTGATGTGAACACCTCTTGGCTATGATCCAGTCTATTCTGATGTCAGCTTGTGAAACTAAAGCCAATTCTTGTGCTTTCTTTTTATCTTTAATTTCTATTTGATCAATCATTTTTTCATTATCTTTAATAACAAGGAATCCAATTTCATCTTGTCCTGAGTCATCATCAGTTACACCATCTTCAGCATGATAGCATTCCTTAGTATATTTTTGTTTGTAATCTAATTTGTACTTCTTGACTCTTGTAGGACACTTGGATGCAAAGTGGCCAACTTTGTTGCATGAAAAACATTTGAATGGTAGTTGTCCTTCATATTTTCCTTTACCTTTCATTTCCTTCTTAGCAATCATAGCAATGATTTCTTCTAGTTCAGTATCAACTTCTTCTTTCTCATTATTACTAGAGATACTTAAGGATTTCTTGCCATGGACTGAGGCTTTGAAAGTTGTTTCCATTTTAGGTTCTGTCTTCAATCTTGATATCTCAAAAGCTGATATTTTTCTGATCAGGGTTTCTCTTTTGAAGTCCTTTGAGAATCGCATGGTTTCATCCAAGATTTTTATCTTTCTTTCATAATCTACTATCAATGTGGTCATCATTTCATCCATTATATCATCCTCTAAAATTTCTCCACCATTGTTCCTGATACTTGAGACTGCTTCATTAATCCTCTGATTGTAAGCTCTGATGTTTTCTTCAAGTAGCATCTCTAAATTGTTGTATCTTTTCTTCCATGTCTTTCTATGCACATTCTTGGCTTGGATGTCTCCTTCAAACATGTCTGCTAGGTATTTCCAAATTGAATATGCTTTGTTTGCCTTCTTGATCTTAGAAAATTCACTGTCAAATAGGGCACTGATTAGGGCTTCTTTGGCAATTGCATTTTGGGTGAATACTTCCTTTTGTTTATTAGTAGAGTCTTCTTCTGCAAGGTCTCTCAAGGTGGGAACATCAATTGCATTAGTAGCAATCTCATAGATCTCAAAACCAATGCATTGAAGATGTGTTATCATTTTGTTCTTCCAGTGAAGATAATTATCTCCATCAAACTTAGGACTCTCTTTCCTGAAGTATGCCATTTGATCTACCTTAAGATGTTAGGATTTATCTCTAAGGCACTTAGCTCTAATACCAATTGTTGGGATAGTCCCAAGGGATAACTGAGAGGGGGGGTGAATCAATTATCAACTATTTTAATTCTTTTTCTCCAATTAATTATAGAATAATATTAAGCATATACACATTCAAATAACACAAGATAGAAAACCACAATTTTGGTTATGGGGAAACCAAAATAGATAAAAAACCCCGGTGGGAAATAGCACCCACAAAGAACTATACTTGAGTATAGTAATCCATGTTAGAATATATTACAACCCTCCTAGGAGTTGATCTTTACAATGCAATAAGCACAATGACCTGGTTAAGGGTCGGACCCTATTAGGAGTCTTTTACAAATAACCTTGTTAGGGGTGAGGACTCACTCTCCAAAGCTCACTGCTAAAATGGTGAAGGCTACAAACTTCAGTAGAATAGATATACACTATATCTGATAATGAACTGTTTGAGTAGACTTGCTGTCTTGATTAGTTCAAATGTATTGTATGCTTACACTGCTTCTTCACATAGATCTTTGTCTGATGAATGAAATGTCTTTACTGTCCCTAAACAACTGACATTTTTCTATATTCTTTTTCTATCTCTTTTCTTATCATTCACGCTTAGTGATTACAAAATGAATTGCTATAAGTATCTTCTCCAAAAGATATGAACATGTTGGCTATAGGAGTCCCTTCACTGCTTCTTTTGTCAGCTATACTAAGCACGCAAACTAATTAGAACCATGCAACACAAAATGAATAGACACATCGCTTCACATAGTCGGCTCCACCAAAATTACCCAAACATCATGCTTTAGATGAAACATGATTAGCACCTTTGGTTAATTGTCTTTAACTCATAACTAAACATGATTTTGAACACACATATCCCATAGATAGGCGTAACTGAATAATCAATAAAATTACTGTCAGCTTCCTAAAAATAGGCTTATGAAACTGTGGCTAGTAAACATAGTAACATAACTCAACTGTTACTAAACTTCTGTATCTACGTGCATGTACAAGGTATAGTGGTAATGTCTGAAACATAAAAAAAATCAAGCAAGACTTCCACATATCAATACTGAAAAACTAAATATAGTTCACTGTTGTATATTGTATGTTATCATCAATGAAAAACATACAGTCAACTATTTGCACAAAGGAAAATCTCCAATAGGGTCCTCCTTAGAGACTAGCATCTCCACACGAACACATGCCTCCTTAGGTAGATCCACAGGTTATTTCATCATAGGTTCATATTTCCCCATAGGTACCTCTCGCTCCACAGGCACCTCAAGCTCCTTAGATTCCTCCAGCAATAGATTTTCTAGTAAACGATGTGAGGACTTTGTAGGTAGGGATGATTACTATGACTGGACAGATGGATCAGGTGATCACTATGCTACAACAGTTTCTGAATATGATGGCACAATTGCCAATGTTTCTAGTATGATTCAGAAACCACTGACTACTCAGGATAGATTGGGTGATAGGGAACCATATGACATAGGGGGTATAGGTACAAGTGATGGATCAGGTGCTGCTACTGGTGATGGATCAGGTACCCCTACTGGGTCTTGAGAAAAATCAAAGATTGGATCTTCTGATATTACATTGATGTATCATTTATATTGTATTGATCAAGACTTTGATTATGGATCATTTTTTCGATGTATCTTGATATATGGATTTTTTATACACTTTGATGATGACCATTTATTTATGATGACTCTTTGATTCCCCATTGATGTTGTTATGATGTTGATGTGAGATTTCTTTATATAAAGATCTACATGATTTCTATAATGCATGTACTTTATTTTTATGCTATGGATACAATGTCTTATTTTATGACATAGATAAATGGATGCAAATGATTTATGAAACTACTTCTATATGTTTGTGATCTTATCATGGTTCTATGGTTTATGCAATGCAATGGTAAAATGAATGCAACTATATTTTTGGATTATGATGTATGAAACTCTATTGAAGAAATGCAATCTTAAGGATTGAGATGATTAATGATGGAATGCTTATTTTCTTTGTTTTTCTTGTGATGTATAAAGATAATGAATTATGATTAATGAATGGATGGATGCAAAAGATAATCTCACATTATTGATTTGAAACCATTAAATTGATTTCATTCCAAAATTATTAACCTCCTTTGAACTTGGAAAAATCCTATAAATAATGCAATTAATCTAACATGAAAATGCAATGCAACTAACTGTCATTGATTTTTGTGAAAGAAATGCAAAAGAGATATATTTTCATCATTGAGCGTTGTGGAACTAGGAGTCGATACAATTTTTACTAGTGCCATAGTGACCATAAGAATATGAATATGAATATGAATATGAATCTCATCTAATTTGGTAACCTCACTAGGAACTAGTACAACCCTCACTAGTTGAATAACCAACTATGGGAGTATGAGTACCAGTTTCATCAGATTCAATGTCACAAGTGGATTTTTGTATTAAGATATGGAAGATCTAAATAACCAAGGTATCCTTTTGTGTAAACAAACAAAGGTTAACCCTCCTTCCTATATGAATTTCCTCGATGTTTCTTTTTTGACCATGTCGTTAGACAAATTCACACAAGTTGACTTGGATCTTCCTCAAATAAAACATCATGTCTTCATCATTGCCAATCTAGTCGAAACATCATCGATTAGCTAAAAAGAACATGACTTGAAAAGGTTAATGAAAATCATAAAAAATTTCAAGCATTGTGCAATGTATCAAGATTTTCAATAAGAATTCCAAACATTCTGATCATTTAAGGTATTGTTAGTTTTTTTCAATCCTGATAAAATAAGTCAATGAAGGTCAAGGATCAAGTTATGCGATCAAACTGTTTAGGTTGAACAATGATATCCATCAAAGGTTCAAAAATATCTCTCCTCTGAAATTCTAAAAATCTATTTTTGTTATGTGACCAAGATGTATCACTTGTGAACTGTTTGTACCAAAAACCAATGATTTTCCCCCAAGTGATAAGTGAAACCACGTGTAAAGCATTGGAAAATGAAACCTAGAATACAACAATGAGGCTGAGAAACTTTATTAAGACTATGCACAAATAATGGATGCAATGAGGATGTACAAATGAGATGGTGAAAAGGAAATATGTACAAATGCAACTAGTAAAAGACCTAAGGGAACAAAAAGTGCATGTTTACAGGAATTTAGCTTTTGGGTTCATTACTCTTTTTTTTCTTCTTTTTTTGCTACCAAGGCCCCTATTGCTAGGTTTTCCCCAAGGCACTTTTCTTTTTTTTTTTGATATAATCAAGGTGCCTATTTGCTAGGTTTTCACCAAGACAACATTTTTTTTATTTTTGAATGTTTTTTCTTTCTTCATGCTAAATTTTCTCTTTTTATTTTTATTTTCTGCTTTTCCATTGTTTATTGATGTTTGAGCTTTCTAATTTTTTTGGACTTTGATATTTTTCTCATGTTTTGGATTTTTGAATTTTCTTATATAAAAAGAAGATGCTAGCTCATCTAATACACTCATCTAATACTCTTTATTCTTATACTCTTTCATTTTATTAGGTATGAAACCTCTTTAAATGGATTCTATTAATAAGCTCTTGCAACTCATCACCTTCACAATCAACTAGTTTGTAGGTTCCCATTCCTAAAGAATAAGTGATGAAAAATGGTCCAAGCCAATTCACTTCCCATTTTCCCTTCTTTTCTCTATCAACTTGATTTTTAGGGTTTCCTCTTAACACTAAGTCTCTCACTTGAAAGGCTCTTGGTTTGATAAGCTTGTTGTAGTTTCTTGTAGTTTTTTTCAAATGATCATATGCTTGTGTTTGATTTTCCAATTGTTGAAGTCGGCCGACCCTATAATCCTCATCATTGATTAATCTGTGTAGGAAAACTCTTAGGGATGGAATCTCAACTTCTAAGGGTAAAACAACTTCGGCCCCATAAACCAAGGAGAATGGTGTAGCTCCTGTTGGTGTTTGGATGCTAGTTCTATAGGCCCACAATGTTGGGTTTATCTAAACATTCCAATATCTTTATGATTTATCAACTGATCTTTTCAATATTTTAAGGATATTCTTGTTTGTAGCCTCGGCTTGTCCATTACTTGAAAATAGTAAATGGAGAAAGAATGGTGAGTGATATGAAATGTTTCACAAAGTTCATCCACATATCTGTTCTTGAATTTTTTTTCATTGTCCATGATGATGGCATGAGGAATACCATATCTACAAATAATGTGATGAATGATAAACATGGAAATCTATTTTCCCGTTGTAGTTGTCAAAGGAAAGACCTCTACCCATTTAGTGAAATATTCAGTCATTGTGAAGATGTATTTATGTCCATTAGAAGATGGTGGGTAAATCATGCCAATCAGATTGAAACCCCATTGATAAAATGACCATGGTTTGATAAAAATTCTTGTGTAGGTGCATGGATCATGTCTCCATGATAGTGGCATTTTGAACAAACTTTCACAAAGTGGTAAGCATATTTCTCTAAGGTTTTCCAGAAATACCCCATGCAAAGGATTTTCTTAGCTAAATTTAATCCACTCAAATGCAACCCACAAATCCCCTCGTGGACATCTCTTAAAGATAATCTCTAATACTCTTCCTCTAGAAACCTAAGGAGTGTTCCATCAAGACCCTTGCAATACAATGTGTCTAATAGGATGGTATAATGAGCTGATTGTCTTATGAAATATTTTTTTTGAGCACGAGTTTGGTCCAAAGGTAAGGTTTGGTCTTTAAGGTAAGTATAGATTGGTCCATACCAGGGTGAGTCATGTCCATTAACAAGGGCAATTATTTGGGTATCAGGTAAGTCAAATGCCAGTTTTTCCAACTCTTCCACCAAGAATTCTTACCTTGCATTTTGATCTGACATTTGGAGTAAAGAAGCCAAGGTAGCCATTTCATCAGCTACTCTATTTTTATCTCGTGGAGTTTTCTCAAAAGTTATCAAGGAAAAAAAAAATTCCATTCATCCACCATCCTTTTATATGGAATCAATTTTTCATCTTTGGTGTTGTATTCATCATTGATTTGATTGATAACTAATTGAGAATCTCCATAAACTTGCAGTTCCATGACATTCCATTCTAAGGCCATTTTGAGACCTATGACCAAAGCTTCATATTCAACAATATTATTTGTGCAAGGAAACAATAGTTTGTAAGATTTGGGAATTGTGTATCCTTGAGGTGTTATCAAAATAATTCCTTTCCCTGAACCATTTTGAGTATAGGATCCATCAAAATATAAGGTCCATGTCTTTTCTTCCACATTAACAATCTCTAAATTAGGAAACCCTACTTGAATTGGATGTGTATACTCTACAAGATATTTGGCCAACTGATCAATAATCACTTGTCCCTTTATTTCTTTCCTATCCATGTACTCAATGTCAAATTCCCTAAGCACCATTTCCCATTTTGCAATCCTTCCCATTAGAGATGTTTTACAAAGTAGATACTTCAGTGGATCAATTTTGTCAGTTAACTTCACTTTATGCATCAACATGTAATGTCTTAGATTTTGAGAGGCAAATACCACAGCTAGGAAAGCTCTTTCCATGAAGCTATAGCTTAATTAATATTTTATCAATGTTCTAATTAAGTAGTAAATGGCTCTTTCTTTTCCTTCATTATCTTCTTGTTCCAATAGAACCCCTAAAGATTTCTCTATTGCTGATATGTAAAGTAATAAGAGTTTGCCTTTGATAGGTGGCATCAAGATGGGTGGGTTTACCAAATATGTCTTCAACAATGTGAAATCTTGTTCACACTCATCATCCCATGTAAAAATGGTGTCCTTATGTAGAAATCTTGTGAATGAATGGCATTTTTCCACCAATTGGGAAATGAATCTCCTTATGGATTGAAGTCTTCCTTGAAGAGACCTCATTTGAATAATATTCTTGGGAGTTTCCATGTCCATTATTGCTTGCGCTTTGTCGGGATCTACATCTATTCCTTTTGCAGAAACAATGTAACCTAAGAGTTTGCCAGATTACACACCGAAAGAATATTTCTTTGGATTTAGTCTCACTTTGAATTGCTCCAACCTTGTGAAGATATTTTCTAGTATTGGTATGTGATCCTTCCGTTCATGTGATTTTTCTATAATATCGTCCACATAGTCTTCTAGGAAGGTATGCATCATGTCATGGAAGATAGTGGTCATTGCTCTTTGGTAAGTGGCTCTAGCCTTTTTGAGACCGAAGGGCATCACATTCTAACAAAAGGTTCCCCATGGGCATGTAAAAGCAGTCTTTTCTTGGTCTTTAGGTGCAATTCAAATTTAATTGTATCTTCTAAATCCATCCATTAAGGAAAACATAGAATGACACATTGTTAAGTCCACTATAGCATCAATGCTAGGTAGCAGAAAATCATCTTTTGGGAAAGCAAGATTAAGGTCTCTAAAATCCATGTAAGCTCTAATGGATTTGTCAAGTTTTGTTACTAGTACAATGTTTGATATCCATTCTACATATGCAATCACTCTTGTGAATCCAACCTTGAGTAACTTTTCCCATTCTACTTTTACTAAAAGTACCACATGAGGGTGCATCTTTCTCAATTTTTTCTTTACGGGTTTCACACCGGGTATCACATTTAAATGATGAATTATAAAGATTGGATCTAACCCTAGCATGTCGGAATAAGACCATGCAAAGTTAATTTTCTTTGCTTGAAATAATTCAATGAACTCCTTCCTTTCTGATGGACACAAAGATGTTGCTAAATGAATAAACTTAGGATCCACTTCAGTGCCAATGTTAACTTTCTCCATTGGTTTAATAAGGATGGGTGACCTTTCATCTTCATGTTCTGGTAGGGTATCCAACCTCTCTTCCTTAGGTGCCATAGTTGGGTTTTTTCCTTTGGAAACATCCGATATTTTTACTTTTTTAGGTTCTAGCACTACCACATGGTGGTTTTCACCACTAGACCTTTTATTTTATTTTGTATGTTTTTCTTTTATTTTGTGGATTTTGAGGTTGGACCCTTGCCCCTATCATTATGTCCGTATTGTATTCGTTGGTGGAAGAAGATGGCTCAACTGCATTTAGGTATTGGGCCATTGCATGATCATTGGGAAAGTATAATAAGTTATTTGGTTCAGATAAATCCAAATTAATGAGTTCGGGGTGCATTAGGGCTAAGGATTCATTTGGAAAATTATCATTCGAAGGGTTTAGGGACATGAACTCATTTGAAGGATCGTACATTGTATCACTTAGATCTATGACATGGGCTTCCTCAAGATGTTCCATGGAAGTAGGATCAAAATCCCCTTCACTAGAGTCCTCATTGATTTCCATGGGAAAGAATGCGTGAGGATTAAATACAATGTTTGAATAAGCCCCCCACGAAGGTACCCAATTTTTACCTATCCATTTATTATTCCTTGATGCTTGACCTACATTAGATTCTTGAGGTTCACTTGATACTTGTGTAGAATTCAAACTTTGATGCTCATTGTCTTGATTTGTGACATTAGGAATAGTAGCATGTGTGTGAATAACATCAACCTCTTTATCACATGACAAGATTCTTCGGATAGGGAATGTAGACACCTAAAATTGACCAGGTGTTTCTTAATTATCCAAATCTACAAATCTCAGCCAATTGCCCTAAATTTCATCAAAAGGCATCAAAACAGATTAAAATAATTCAAATGGACATTTATCAAGCAAATTGGACAAAATAAAATAAAATCAAAGGATTAATTAATAATGATATCAAATAATCAAATTTAAGCCTAAAAGGGATCAATCAAAATTATATAATTGATTTTAATCAATTAATTGTATAGTTTTAAATCAAAAATCAAATTCAACCTATTCACCCTTACATGGATAATTTAATTAAATGATTGAATTAAATAAATCCTAATTTCTTTCAACTCAATTTGATCAACAAATAAGAATTAAGTATTTTGTCTTCTTGTCCCACCCTTTGAGGAAAACCATTTAAATGGTCCCCCCAATTGAAACCATTTGAGGGATCAAACTCAACCAAGGATTAACCCATGGTCAATTCACTCTACCCCCTATCCTTGAGAATTTGCTATAAATACAAGCCATTTTGTATGCATTTCATATCCTAGAAAATTTGAATGCATAGCATCCTTATTATAGGCAATTTGTGAGCAATTGAGAGCATAGTGAACATTTGCATAGCATTTTGATCATTTGTAGAAGCAAATTATTGATTTAAGAGTAATACCATGAGAATTTGAGTTAGAATTTCATATCATTTGAGAGAATTGAGCTAGATTTAGGCATGTTTGTATCAATTTTCTCATTCTAGGATTGTCCTTGAGAGAGATTAAGGCTGAGAGATCTTTCAACAAAGCTTAGATAGAGAACCATGAGATGTCATGGTTTTAATTACAATTGTTAGGATAAATTGTTATTTTATTTCCATAGAATTGTAGTTTAGAATCCTAATTTCATGAAGGTGTAATTTCTCACACACAAATGGCGCCCACTGTGGGGCTTTAGGCCTCATTTTAATCATTTTCATCATTATTTTTGTGTGTTTTGCATCATTTTATTGTTATTTTGCAGAAAATATGAGAAGAGCTGCCTATGAAGATTCTGAAGCCGCCTATGAACAGTGAAGAGCCGCTTACAAATTTTTTCTATTCTTTGTCTGTCATTATTGAGCTGCGTAGAAGATAAATTATGTAGCCTGCTTCTATAAAGGGCCGATTGTTAGCAGCAAAAGACCACCTGTGATCGTTCTAGAGCCGCGTACTATCATTCTATTACCATAATTTACACATTTTGTGCCACCTATGGTTTATCTTTAGCCACTTGTGGATTTTCTAGAGCTGCTTTTTAACTGTTAATTGCCACTTTCAAAGTTTTAAGTTCCACTTTCTAGCAGTTAAAAGCCACATATTAACTGTTAAATTCTGTGTAGAACTTTTTGCTTTTTATCAAGTTTTAACTGATTTGTTCATCTTTCTTAATTTCTATATTTTTTATTTCTTCAGATGAAAAATCATTCGAAGGTACAGAAACCAGAGAGGAGAGTGACAAGACCTAGCAAAGAGGTAAGAGCACAAAATAAACTCTCTAAGGAAATTCATACAGCAAATATTTTGGAAAGTTTAAAAGAGGAAGAGAATTTGTATGATCATTATATCAAAGTTTTCTTTTCTTACAAAAAGAAATTCCCTACTCTTTGATAAATTTTCATTTCTAGTTCTTTAAGCTTGATTGCTTTGTAAATTTTGATTAAAAGAACTTAGGAGTGATTTTTCATTTAGATTTGCAAGTTTTTCTTCACTTTTCCTTGGTTGTGTTGACTAACTTGTTGGAGGAGCTAGAGTGGGAACGATCAACACTAGGTGAGTTGAAAAAACAAAAATACATAAAAAATGCACCTAGCCTTTGCTAGCTTCAAAAACAAGGTATTTTTCTATCAAGCTTGCATTGCTTAAATTGTGGCAAATTTCTTTGAATCTATCATAATTAGGAAAACCCCTATTATTTTCTAAATTGAACAAGCATTAGGCATATGCTCTTCACTTTTTGAAGTGAATCAAAAAGCCAAACGTGAAAATTCAATTTGGTAGAAAGAAAGGGATAAGGAATTGAACCACACACTTCATTTTTAAGAACCTCCTTGTCAAGGGGTTGAAAAAGAACAAATAGTGTTTGAAGTGTTTGGAATGAAGGAAGAAAATAGGGATATTCTCTTCACTCTTTGAGTGAATCAAATTCCCAAACTTCTTGGACTAGGTTCATTTTTCACTTTTCATGTATGCTAGATTAATATAAATCTTTAGAGGGCCTACCTCCCGAGAATTCCTTTATGAAGGCGGTGGGAGGGAACGACCCAAAGTGGGAGACAATCAATTTTTCCACGATATCATCCAACCCATTATAAAAAAATGCACTTTATCTTAATCAGAAAGTGACTAATTCTTGTACAAGTCATCCTCACTTCCTCGAGTATTCCTTCGGGATTGCGCAAAGTCATACTTTCGTGCGTGTGGGAAGCTCGGAAGGGGGTAAAGGAACTTGAAAAGAGTTAGAATGGAGGTGTGATTAAAACCTTGTTAATTAGTAAGCCTACCTTTCTTAAAGCCATTGTTAAACACCACATTTTCTTGAATCTTAGGTAGATTGCTTGGAAGAATTTCTTGTGCTATACCTATAAACAAAACATCTGAGAACATACACTTTTAGTGTTATTTTAGGGATATGGTGCAAATTAGATGTGTGTGTTGAGTTTGTACTTTATTTTCACACAAGAATCTTTTGTAACAAGTCTGATCAAAATTATTAAACTTTTAGAATTTTGAAAATTTGAAAATTTCAAGCTTGATCAGCAAAGGGCCGTGTATCAAGAATTCTGGGCCATGTATAAACATTTATGGACCACCTATACTTTTGAAACGCCGCTTGAAAATATTCATAAGCTGTATAAGCCACTAGAAAGTGCCATGTGTAAACATTTTAAAACCACCTATCAATAGGAAAATGCCACCTACAAACTACAGAGTGCCGCGTACAACAATTCTAGTAACCACGTACAAACATTGGAAAGCCACCTACACATAGGCAAGAGCTGCCCAGAAACAAATAAGGGAAAACAGTGAATATTTACTGGAAGGTTGAAAACAAGTGCTAGCAAGTTGACTCCCAGGGAGTATATGACTTATTTTGTGTTTTCATTATGGCAACAAAGTCATATAAAGTTTTGACAGCAAACTTAGTAGTGAAAATTGACTAAGTATAGAAGACAATACATAATCGAGATACACAGATGATCAGAGCACCAGTGCACGTGCGTGCGGCTGACTCAGAATAAGCACCTTTAGAAATAAGTTCTATGATATGTTTTTATGCTTACCCTACACATGCATAGTATAAAATGTCAATACAGATAAGTTATAGAAATAAAAAGTACACTAGCAGTTCAGAATACAGAGTATGGAGCCGACTTCAAGTTTTTGATTAGTGTGTAATCTTTTGTTATGTAAAGGCTAAGTGCCTATTGTAGTAAGTTTGTAACCATGTATTAAACATTATTGTAAACACACTTAAGCCAATTTGTTTGGAAGTGTTGTGTATGTTGTTTTTGGGCTGACTAAGGTCTTGTTTATAGTCGCATCTATTCAGGCATAAACATATATATGCAATGAAAAGATATATTTGAAGTGTCAAAGAAATATGGAGAGCAGAGCACTATAAAGATGTCAGCATGAGATAGATCCCTTAAAGAAGATAAGAGCATAAGCGCATAAGCGCATAACCAGAACTGATCAGACATCTGTTTCATATACAATAGTTCACTTTTGGATATAGTGCATATCTATTCTCAGGAGGTTGTAGCCTTCTTTCTCATTGAGCAGTGAGCTCTTGGATAATGAGTTCTCACCCCTAATAGGGTTGTTTGTAAAAGAATCCTAATAGGGTTAGGCCTTTAGCCAGGTCATTGTACTTGCATTGTAAAAGACTGCTCCTAACAGGGCAAAGGAACTTTAACAAGTTCATTATACTAGTGCAATATTTGTGGGTATTAATTCCCACTGGGGTTTTCCTCTAATCAAGGTTTCCCTGTAATCATATTATGTATTATGTGATCTTGTGTTAAGATTCAAGTGATATACAATTGATTTGTGTTTAAAGTTGTTGAAATAGAATAATTAGTTAAACACTGATTCACCCCCCCCCCCCACTCTCAGTGTTTCCAACAATAAGTTACTCACATTTTTGGATACCCTTTTTGNTTAAACACTGATTCCCCCCCCCCCCCCACTCTCAGTGTTTCCAACAATAAGTTACTCACATTTTTGGATACCCTTTTTGGGATTTTACCTTTGTGTGCCTACAAATTGATCAGAATCGGCCATTATTGGACCTTTTTGAAAAAAAATTCAAGGATTGATCAATTAAGTGAGATAAAAATCCTAAGTCTTTATTCGATTTATGTTAATGTTGGCTTTTACGTGATCTCATTACATTAAGGCTACCCTACAACCTGACGGATCTTATCTAAGGCAAGAGTTTCCTTTTTTGGGTGATCCTTTTAGTTCTTCAAGACTTTTTCTAAAACCTATAAAGGAAACATAGCCAACAATGTCTTTTCCATTTGGCCATATAGACCCCGACCAAATCAACCATGTCAACAAGGATATGAATAACAATGGAGGGGGAAATGTTGATCCTAACAACCAAGGATCAAATAACAATACCAATGGAGGAGAAAATATTGACCCTGACAATCAAGGGTTAAAAACCAACAACCTTGGAAAGGCTAACCTTGACCCTAACAACCAAGGGTTAAATAATAACAATGGGATAAACATTGACCCTAATGATGAAGAATTAACTAATGAAAAGGTCAATGAAGCAATGAAAAGTCCCTTCTTTATGAAGCTTATGGAAAAAGTGTTGGAAAAAGACAAGGAAAAGTGCTTTCTAGACCTAGCACAAATGGGTCTCAAACTTCCACATGACTATGATGTCAACAAACTTAAACAAAAAGAAGCTAACACTAATCCCATTGATATTATGAAAAAGCAATTCCAACTTTTTCAAATGTAATTGGACACAATGAAACAAAGTGAGGTTCCTAAACCTTTTTCCATCGAAACTCTATGTCCTTTTTTGTTTGATAAGTCATTGATCATGGTTCCATTCCCAACTAATGCTATCTTTCCTAAATATGACAAATATGAAGGAACAACTGATCCTAAAGATCACCTAAGGGAATTTTTTGCATTAAGCCTAAAGTTCATGCATGACACAACTTACCTTATGAGGTTATTCCCTAGAAGTTTGGGAAGTATGGCAATGGAGTGGTTTTTGAAGTTACCCTCCGAAATTCAAACCTTTGAAGGGTTGGCCTCTAAGTTTGTAACTCATTACTCTTATAATATCAAACATGAGATTACAATTCTTAATTTATGTAACACCAAGAAAAGAGAAGGAGAGGGATTCCTACTTTTCCTACAATGATGGAGATTGGTATTTTCTAGATACCCTCAAAGTGTACCCAAAAAAGAGAAGGTGGATATCTTTGTAAATAGCTTGAATCATGAAATGAACTATCGGTTAAGGCTGCAATGTCCTAGGTCATTCCAAGACCTAATTTAGAATGGAGTAAAAATGAAAGAGGTATTTGTCAAAAGTGGAGAAATTAAACTTTACAAGGATAACAAGAATAACAACAACAACAATACCTCCAATCCTAATCAAAATAGCAATACCCCTAACAACAACTAGTTTTGGATGAGGAATAACAACAATAAAGGAGTGGTAAACGATGGAGTGGTAGAGGCAAATAATTTAAAGGCCACTCCTTTCAATCTCACTCAAAGTTCACTTCAAGCCAATAATTTGAATCAAGCACCCAAAGTGCCCTTTAACAACAACAATACTAATAACAACTTTTGGAATAATCAAGGGGCTTAGCAGCCTAAACCTTTTTTTGCACCTACACCCAAAAGTACATTTACTAATTTGAGTGAACCATTGGAAAATGAATTAAGGACACTTATTTCAAATAAACTTATTGACCTACCAAGGGCTCAACCATATGAACCTCAAATCAAACCAAATTGGTAGAGTGAGAATAACCATTGTGAGTACCATAGAAATCAGGGACATAAGACAAATGATTGCATGTGTCTCAAACATGTGCTACAAGATCTCATTGATAATGGTGTGATAAAAGAAGAAGGCCCTCAAAATAATGAAGCTCACATGACCTTTAAGGTTCCTTTCTATAAGCATGAAAACGGAGAATCTTCCAACTCAAATAATGGAGGAAACAATGGGAAGAATGCAAGAGGAAATAATAATGTTAACTTTGCACATACCTATGATAATAATATCAATGTTATAGCTGGCCATGAGATTACTATCAATGTTGTTGTGATCAAAGATCAACCTAAAGTGGAGACCTCTAATGCCATTACAAGGGGGAAAGCCTCAAAGGTTACCCTACAAGGGGTACTCCTATTACTATTGGTCCCAAAACACCAATTATTTTGGCTAAACAAACACCACCTACAACAAATCCTTATAGTGTGGTGGATCAATTACAAAAGACTCCATCACAAATATCAATTTTGGGGTTGTTGAAATTATCTCCTAATCACAAGGAGATCTTGGAAAAAGTCTTGGTTGAAACCACCGTTCCTATAAACTTGGAGGAAGATAAATTTTAGAACATGGTAGGACATCTCATAGCTCCTCATTGTCTTTCATTTTCAGAGAAAGATGATATGTCTATCACACATCCTCAAAAATTACCCTTGCACATAGAAGTGTTAATCCAAAGACATAGGGTCAAGAGAGTTCTCATAGATTTGGGAGCTGGTCTTAATATCTTCACTTTAAACCTTGTCAATTAATTAGGGTTAACCGAGTCATCCATTGACCCCAAAAAGAAAATCACTATTAAGGCTTATAATGAGGAGGAAAGATCTTCAAAGGGTATGATCATTCTACCAATTCAAGTGGGGCCTATAAAAAAGAATACCATAGGTCAGGTCCTTGATATGAAATTGACTTATAATATCCTATTAGGAAGGCCATGGATACATGAAATGCAAGCGGTTCCTTCTACCTATCACCAATGTAAAAATTTTCCACACATGGGGGAAGAGATCACGATTGGAGGAGATTCAAACCCATTCCAATATTGCAATGCTTTGAAGCCAAGTCATGAATTATTAATACCTCATAATAGGGAAGGATTCATCCCTGATATTACCACGGAAGAACACAAAGATGAATGTTCAAAACCAACATCAAATGTTACATCAACTTCTAACCCTATTCAAACTAACTCAATGACATCAACTAAGGGAAAATAAAAGATGAGTTAGATCCACTTGAACTCTCCAAAGAGATGTTGGATTCAAGTTTATGAGGATGTTCATCAAAGATAGGATCGACATGATCTGGTGACATAATCTCCTCACCAAATATAGGATTACCATGAGTAGGTCTCTTCTTACCTGAAGAATGTGAAGACATGTGTGCATTATGCTCATAGAGAAGAGGAAAGATTGATCTTAGTGAAGACCCACTTGATGAGGTATCCTTTTCTTCCTTTAAGTCTTGAATTTCAGATTGCAAAGCTTGCAGATAGGGTCTTAATGACAATTTCTTCTTCCTTGTTGTTAAGACCATAGGATTCATCCCATTTGTTTTCAGTCATCATAAGATTGTTTTGATCGAAGTCCCAAAATGGTGTCAAAAGGATTTCTGAATTGTCCCCAAATGTGTGAGTTTGGTTTTGAAGTTTCAAAGTGATTGATTCCAGCATTAGAGGGTTAGAATGCCCTGATAGTGAGCTGGGAACCAATGAGAGTGGATTTTTTGAAGTAAGTGACTCCAGCGTCAGAGGGTTAGAATGCCTTGATAGTGAGCTGGGGATCAAGTTGTTTAGTTGAGTGTAAATACCACATGATTCGGTACCAATTGCGAGAAATCGACCATACATGCAAGGTGGATGTCTGAAAATGGGTTTGACACACCAAAAGGGAGACCAGAAAAGACAACAGGGATTGAATAAAGAGCTAAAAAGGTATCAAAATCAACTGAGACTTTCTAAGAAATTGTTCTACAAGTGCCACTATCCTAGATGTGAGCCTTTGATGACCCCAGATGCAAGATTGCTTCCTAGATGTAATGAAGTGTTGACCAGATACGGTGTAGAATACCAGTTGTGAGCCAAAATACTAGATACTATCCCAAAAATCTGGGATGCAAGCCAAGATACCAGATACTATCCTAGAAATCTAGGATGCAATCCAGGATACCAGATACTATCCCAGAAATCCAGGATGCAATCCAAGATACCAGATACTATCTTCCTCCCCAGATGTGATTAAATGCTCCCTAGATATGAGCCTAAACTGAAAATGATCCAGGAAATCCTGGATGTGTGCCTCATTTTCTACGGTGCAAGGGCGTATCCCGGATGCTATTCAGAATAACTAGAAATGACCCTGTAACAGAATTCTTGGCATCCAAATTAGTGAGAAAGTAATACAAAATGAGGCCAAGTTGGAAATTGGGCCCCACGGTGGGTGCCAAAAATGTGTGTGTATATTTGTGCACCTGTTGCCTATGACACAACACTTCAATAAGTCATTCTGTTAGTGAGAAACAAGGGTTAATAAGCATATAAAACCCTAACATTGACTTATTTCTTTCTAACTAGGATGAGTGTAGCAAATAACATAAAAGCCCCCAGATTATGCTAAATACCAATGACATAAACAACCTAGCATGAAAGATTTAGTTTAAAAACAACTATTTAACTATTTAGCATGCATATTACTCTAAAATGAACATTATGTAAGAAAGTGACTAATGGAGTGTGTATGAAGCTAGGAAGGAATGGGTAGCACAAAAATGCTTTGAGATTCCTTCAAAATCTTGGCATAACAACACTACAATTCAAAATTTTGAGGCCTATTATGAGCTCTAAATTCCTTTAATTTATAGAGGAATGGGAGAGAGAGAGGGGAGACAAGGTTCATTAATGGATCCCCTAAGGTCATTAATGAGGTGTAAGGGCTATTAATGCCTTGAGAATTAATGAGGGATGGGAAAGAGGGAATATCCATTAATGGGTCATTAATGGATTTCATTTAAGAGGCATGGGGGAGTGTAAGACTCAACTTAGCAAGTTGGTTCTTAGAGAAGTCATGCTTGAGAAAGTTGACTTTCTCAAGTGGGTTGAGTTGTTAATCATTCCTTAATAGAATGTGACAATATTAGGAGGTGAGTTAGGGTAGAATTAGAATTAGGATTAGATTAGCAAGGATGGAATAGGTTGAGATGTGTTAGAACCTAGGGTAGAAATGGTTGAGAAAGGTATGGTTGGGGTTTAGGGGAATATAAATAAAATGAATTAAACTTATTTAATTCATTTACAAATATAGGAATTAATTATTTAAGCATTTTATTGATTTTTAATAATTAAGGGAACTATAGCCATTTTAATTAAATTAAATAGGCTAGGGGAATGGGTTATTTGCAAGTGGATAATTGATTTAGGGATTTATTTAATTCTTTTATAATTAAATACTAAAGCCATGTTTGAATTTGATTTGATTTAATTGGTTTGAATTGTATGGCTATAATATTTAATATAATTCAGTGATAAAAATCACCTAGGACATTAAATTTAATTTAAAAATTAATTACGCCAAACTAACATTGTCATGACATAATTGGGGGTATGATCACACTTAGGGCTGTATGCACCCTAAAATGGTCGCCTAGACTTTGGGCCCCATTTTATAATTTTATCAATTTATCAAATTTCCTGAATCAATGCTTTGAAACATTTTTCAATTCAAATCAATTTCCTTGATCAAATTGTAATTAATTCAATTATTCAGTTATTTCAATATTTCCTAAGGTTTGATCATTTTTATATAATTAAAAGTTTTAATTTTTTTTTTAATTAAATAAAATTTATCTTATTTAATTAAAGTAAATTTCTCCCTTTTAATTAAATAAAATTCCTCTTATTTAATTAAATTGAATTCCTCCCATTTAATTTAATAAAGTTCTTCTAATTTATTTAGCTAAAAGAAAACCCCTCTTTTAATTAAATAAATAAAAATCCCCACTTAAAGCACTTTAATTGATGAAAAAGGCAATAAATTAAATAAAAATCCCCTTTTCATCACATCCTCTTAAGTGGTGGGTTTTTGCCTCTTAATCATAGCCTTTGATTTTTGCCTC
>MU228413.1:750987-771666 GCA_018584345.1 Thuja plicata | reverse complement strand
AAAAACCACTTAACTCTTCCAAATAAAATTATAAAACTTTAAAACTATTAAAACTATTAAAAATCTATAAAAAAAATCAATTTTTTAAAAAACTATAAAAACTATAAACCTATTAAAAATCTATAAATAAATCAATTTTTTAAAAAACTATAAAAACTATAAACCTATTAAAAATCTATAAAACAAATCAATTTTATTTAACAAAAAAAATCAAACACTAATGAGTTCGGGGCTGGCCATGCATGCGACCGTGTGTGGTCACCTAATGAGTTCGGCCGGACTAGGGCTGGACCATGTCCGGCCGCACCAACATGGAATCCTATTTGGCAGCCAAGTCTTCAAAAATGGGTGGCTTTGTCAAGTTCTCCCTTCTGGACCTGAATTCTCTGTCAAAATTTACCTTTCTGTAAAATCTAAAAATACCCTTTTGTAGAGCTCGTAGTCAAGATTATGGTCGTGTAATTTTTATGATATTTTGGTTTCATATAATATATTATAAGTTGAAAATACTTCAAGTAGGTATTTTAACATTTAAGAACACGCTCATTATAAAAATATTAAAAATAACAAATCATGTCAGAAAAATTAAAAATTTATATTTAACACTAGAGGGGAGAGTCCTCTTTAAGAATATGTAATTTTTTTTTTGACTGGTGTAGATTTGATAGGTAAAATTGAACGCGGACTAAAAATTGTTGATTTCAGGTAACACTGACTTTGGATAGTTATAACAGACAAAACATATAACGAAATCCAATCTTTGTTTTTTTATGCATTAGCTATACATGTCATCTAAAACATATTATGGAATCAGAGTAAAAAAATATTATTTGCATATAGTTTGTTAACGCAGACTAGACCCTAAAATTTCAGCATATTTCAGGAATAAAAAAATAGACTTCAAAAATTAAAAAACTATGTCGAATTTTTTTTCAAATTTTTTTAAAAAAATTATAAGCCTAAACTTGATCAAATTTTACACATTTCATTAGTTTACATCATCTTCAAATTTTAAACACAAATGCCACTTTTATGTCGTTAAAGTTTACAAATTTGAATGTTGTCGTCCTTTTCCTTTATAAAAGTGTGACACAGGTTTGTACTTTTACCCTTGAGATTCTTATCCCTGACATGTCAATTACTTATTTTGGTGTTGAATTTGTCTTTTTCAATTGTGCTTATTTCTGTCCTGATGTGTTCCTGTTTCGACCACACGTTTGGGTTGTTTTGTGATCCCAAGTCGACCTCACACTTCAATTGCATTCTTTGACTACATGTGTTCCCGTTTCGACCACACATTTGTCAAAGAGGGGCAAATGTATGCACCCTAAAATGGTCGCCTAGACTTTGGGCCCCATTTTATCATTTTATCAATTTATCAAATTTCCTGAATCAATGCTTTGAAACATTTTTCAATTCAAATCAATTTCCTTGATCAAATTGTAATTAATTCAATTATTCCATTATTTCAATATTTCCTAAGGTGTGATCATTTTTATCTAATTAAAAGATTTAATTTTCTTTTTAATTAAATAAAATTTATCTTATTTAATTAAAAGATGTAATCTCCCTTTTAATTGAATAAAATTTATCTTATTTAATTAAAGTAAATTTCTCCCTTTTAATTAAATAAAATTCCTTTTATTTAATTAAATTCAATTCCTCCCATTTAATTAAATAAAGTTCTTCTAATTTATTTAGCTAAAAGAAAACCCTTCTTTTAATTAAATAAATAAAAAATCCCCACTTAAAGCACTTTAATTGATGAAAAAGGCAATAAATTAAATAAAAATCCCCTTTTCATCACATCCTCTTAAGTGGTGGGTTTTTGCCTCTTAATCATAGCCTTTGATTTTTGCCTCTTAATCTCAATCGTTCACTTTCCTTTAAAAGGAGACCTCTCCTTCTCATTTTAATGATCATCTTTTTCATAGTATTATTATGCTGCAGGTTTGGAGAGCAATTTTGGAGGAGCATTTGAGCATTTGAGCTTGGATATTGCAACTTCTCTATCTTCTTGTCTTCTTCTTCTTGCATTCATGGCTCCTCATGTAGATTAGATTCATGTTTATTTTCATAGATTAATCTTGCATTTGTACTTCCTTTCAAAGATTTAGCCATGCATTGTTATCATATAGATTAATTTCCTTTGATGCATTGTTATCATATAGAGTAGATCTCATTTTCATGCATTTGAATCTCTCATTTCATGGTGTACTTGCATAGGCACTAACTAGGTCAATATGAGGGCCTCCATTTCACACGTTTGCACTCCATGACTAGAGAGCTATGGATCAATATTTGAGGCCTCATTCTTGAGCAACCTTGGATGGAATGATTCATAGAAGTGTGTCAACATTTATGCACACATTTTGGGCGCCCAATGATGTGAGTTGTCATTTGGATTATTTGCTGGTTATTATTGCTCCTAACAATTGATTTTCAGATCTAACCCTAGGGTTTACATAAGTTGAATATACATTGCATATCTTGTTTGCTTGTTTTCTTGTTGGAGAGTTCGTGAGGATTGCTTGGACTTACTTGGATAAACAAAAAAATGATTCACATTGCATTGGATTTGAGGTATTTTGTTTATCTCTATAACATTTGGATTTTGGAAATAAAATGAATATCTCATGTGTCTAGCTTGAGTGTTTCTTGCTTTTATAGTTCACATTTCTAATTGGTGCTCTAAAAATGGACCTAGATTTTCTTTCTTGCATAAATGTTTCACATAGTAATTAGGCCCTATGAACACTATTTGTGGCGATCTTGAGAAAGTGGGATTCATTCACTTTTTTTACATGTGAAGCTCTTCTTGATGATAGATCCCCTTGTAGGTAGGGAAGGATTTTTTTTTTACCTCATTGGTCAACTTGGTTTGGTCTTCAACTCTTGTCAATACTTTCTCTCTTTGGAGGATTGGTGTCATTTGTTGTTGTGTGAGCCTTGAACGAGGTGATTTCAAATTAGTGGGTCAATGAATCATGTTTGCTATGTTTTGGTGAGGTGAAGAGGCTAGAGGATTATGCTCTTTTCCCTTTTGGGAGAATCAAAAACTTGGAAACCTTGAATCCAAACTAAGTCCCCATTTGGTCCATTTTGTGAGTCTTCCTTGTTAGAGAGGGTTAACCGTAGTGGACATTCCCTTTATTGGGTCAACCACGTGGATAGAACCTCAAGCGGTAATAGCCATTTTTGTCGTGGTAGTGACAACTACTATATAAATATCCTTGTGGAAGAAATCTCTATGGGTGCAGTTTCTTGTGGGTCGTCATATCTCCTTAGCAGCTCCTGATTGATTAAATTCTCAGACTGTGTCAAAACCTTGGTGCGCTGGGATTGGATTTCACCCACTTGAAGTTGCAAACGTTACAGAGTCAAGCCATTACTAAGAACCATAGTGAAACCAACTTTTTATTTCATAGGACTATGTGTGTGATTGGAAAACATTTGAGAACATACAAAAGTAGCATTCTTATGGAGTAGAAATACTATGACACTATCTATGTTTATGCGCAAGGTTGATTTGTCCCTTGCTCATTACTTGAAGACATTGACTACTTGAACTCCCTGATTGTTGTCTTATGTGCTTGATACATGATAAAATCTATTAATGTACCTAGTTGGACAATTAAAACACACAAAATCTGAGTTCTACGTCCTTTTCTCGCGTGATAAAACTATTTCTTCACGCAGTTCATTGTACTTCCTCGCGCGATTCATAATACTTCCTTTTGCAAAACCTGACACTAGTTGTAGTTTCTAGTTTTGCCTGTCTATTATTTTGTCACGCCATTTAGTGCACTCTGTTGCGCAGCTTGATATACTTCCTCACTTGACACTACATTTTTTCGCGTGAGACAGCACTTCCTCGTGCAAAACTGCCAGTCAATCAATCTTTGATGTCATCATTTTTTAGCCTGTTTTAGCCTGTTGTCCTATCATTTTCAGTTTTTTGGGTTGATTTGAATCTTTTTGGATTACTTACCCTGCTATTAGAAGCTTTTTTTTCTTAGGCTTCTTGTGTTTGGCCTCTTGAATTAGCAATCTTTGATTACACAAGTGACCTTGCTTGGCTCTTTGTGAGCTAGAAACCATCCTTGTTGAAATGATAAATCTTTAGATTCTTTGATAGCACACTTGAAGAGTTCTGGTAGTCTCTTGTCCATCCACTTTCATACAATTTCAGTTTCAATTTCAAATTAATTTGGGTAAGACCATCCTCCTAGTCCATATGTGCTAGGGTATTCACCTAAAGTTATTGGGCACCTCTGTGGCAATGTTGGCTTATTCCTATTTTCAAATTTCTATCTTATCACCTCTTTTTGGACAAGTTAATACATTTTATATCCTAGTTTGGTACCAACATTTCTTAGGGTAATCCTATCTAGTACCTTTTTCTTTCATGCCAGTTACAACAAGATATCAAGTAAATCAAGGAAAATGACCTCAAGTGGTTTTTAAAAGATGTCCATGAGGGGATTTGTGGGTCACATTCGAGTGGTTTAAACCTAGCTAAGAAAATCCTACATATGGGGTACTTTTGGAAAACCTTAGAAAGAGATTCTTGTCAGTTTGTCAAATTTTGTGCAAAATGTCAATACCATGGAGACATGATCCATGCACCGGCACAAGAATTACACCCATTTGTCACACCATTGATATTCTACCAATGAGGTTTTGATTTGATTGGCATGATCTACCCACCTTCTTCAAACGGACATAAGTACATTCTCATGGCCACATAGTACTTCACTAAATGGGTTGAGGCCATTCCTCTAACAACTTTAATAGGGAAACAAATTTCTATGTTCATCCTTAATCATATCATTTGCAGATATGGAATTCCTTATGCCATCATCACGGATAATGGAAAATAGTTTAAGGATAAGGATGTAGATGAACTTTGTGACACATTCCATATTACTCATCACTCCTCATCCATTTACTATCCTCAAGGTACTGGAAAAGAAGAGGCTACCAACAAGAATATCCTCAAAATCCTCAAAAGATCAGTTGGTAAGTCAGGTAGAGATTCGCACCTTCGAATCAATCTAGAATTATGGGCCTATAGAACTAGTATTCACACCCCGATAGGAGCTACACCTTTTTCATTGGTTTATGGGGCCGAAGCTTTTCTACCTTTAGAAGTTGAAATACCATCCCTAAGAGTGTCATTGCATGGATTAATCACGGATGAGGATTACAGGGTTGCCCAACTTCAACAATTGGAAATGTTGGAGGAACACCAAACTCAAGCTTATGATCATTTGAAACTATATCAGAATCGAATCTCATGGAATTATCAAGTATATTAAACCAAGAACCTTTCTACTGGGAGATCTAGTATTGAGGGAGAATCTTAAAAATCAGGTTGATAGAGAAAAGAAAGGAAAGTGGGAAGCGAATTGGCTTGGTCCTTTTGTCATTGTTTCTTCCTTTGGAATGGGGACTTACAAATTGGCCAATTGTGATGGAGATGAATTGCAAGAACCTATCAATAGCATTCATCTTAAGAGTTTACATACCTGATTAGATGAAAGGGCATCTAAGGAAAGAGTATTAGTTGAGAGTATCAAATGAGTCAGCATCAACTTTGTACATGAGAAAAAGTTAAAATACCAAAAAAAGGAGAAAAAAGATCAAAATACAAAAAAATTAAAAAGTTCAAAAAACCCATAAACATTGAAAAATACAAAAATTAGAAAAAGGAGAAAATTGAGCATGAAGAAATCAAAAAACATTGGAAAAAGAGAAAAATGTTGTCTTGGTGAAAACCTAGCAAGTAGGTGCCTTGATGATACAAAAAAAATAGAAAAAAGAAAAAAAAAGAAAAAAAAAAATGAAAAGAGAAAAAAGTGCCTTGGTGAAAACCTAGCAATAGGTGCCTTGGTAGAAAAAAAAAGAAAAAAAAAACAATAATCCTAAAAGTTGAAAACCTAGAAACAGTCACCTTTTGTCCCTTAGGTCTTTCCTAGTCGCATTTGTACATATTGCATTTCACCATCTCATTTGTCCATATCTTCATTGCATCTATCATTTGTGCATAAGTCATAATAAAGTCTCAAAGATGCATCATTGCATTCTAGGTCTCTTTTTTCCCTCAGTTTCACATTGATCACATTTATCACTTGGGGGCAATCATCATGGATTTTGGTACCTAACGGATTAAAAAATGTTACATCTTGGTTACATGACCGAGGCAGATTTTCAGATTTAGAGGAAAGATATTTTGGAACCTTTGATGGATATCATCGTTCAACCCTAAACATTTTGATCCTACAACATGATTCTTGAGTTTCATTGACTTATTTTATCAAGATTAAAAATTGACAAACCCTAAATGATCAGAATGTTTAGAATTCTTTTTTTTGAAAATCTTGATACATTTCAAAAAACTTGAAATTTTTGATGATTTTTTCATTGACTTTTTTGAGTCATGTCTTTTTAGCTAATCGATGATGTTTCAACTAGATTGGTGATGATGAAGACATGATGTTTTCTTAACTTGTATGTGACTATTTAGAGGAAGATCCTTGAACTTGTGTGAATTCATCTAAGGACATGGTCATCAAAGAATCATCGAGGACATTCATATAGGAAGAAGGGTTAAACTTTGTTTGTTCACGCAAAAGGATACCTTGGCTATTTAGATCTTTTATATCTTAATACCAACATCCACTTGCAACATTGAATCTGATTAAACCAATGTTCATACTCCCATAGTTGGTCATTCAACTAGTGAGGGTTGTACTAGGTTTTGCAGAAGGTTACCAAACGAGATGAAAGACATATTCATATTTTTATTGTCACAGTGACACCAGTAAGGATTGTATCGACTCCTAGTTCCACAACGCTCAATGATGAAAATATATTTCTGTTTGCATTTCTTTTGCAAACCTCAAGGATAGTTAGTTGCATGCATTCTCATGTTAGATTAATTGTATTTTGCATGTTAGTTTAATGGCTTCATTTTTAGCATTTTTTTTCAAGTTCAAGGGGGTTAATTAATATGGGGTTACATCAATTCAATGGTTTCATATCATCAATGTGAGATTGTCTTTTGCATTCATAGCATTAATCATTATTCATTATGTATTCATATCAAAGAGAAAAGAAAAGAAAAGAAGCATTAATCATTAATCATTAGTCATTTATCCAATCATCATTTAGGAATTGCATGTCATAAAGTAAGTTGCATACATCAAAAACTCAAAAAGATAGTTGCATTCGTTTTACCATTGCACGAAGTATTGCATCCATAACATAGAATTGCATAATCCATACATCATAATAAGATCAAAATATCATATAGCAATAAGTTGCATTAAACATCATTTGCATCCATCTATCTATGTCATACTCTAAGACATTGCATCCATAGCATAATAAAAGTAAAGGAATCATAGAATCATGTAGATTTTCATAAAAGAAATCTCACAACAACATCATCAAAAGGGGAAATCAATGGAAGATCATCATAAATAAATGTCCATCATCAAATATCTATAGAAAAACTGTATATCAAAGACACATCAACAAAATGATACATATATCAAGTCCTGATCAAAACTCCACATGATACATCAATACAATATCTGGATATCATAGATCCCTATCTATCTCATGACCCAGTAGGGGCACCTAATCCATCTCCTGTGATACCTGTACCTAAACCTCCTACTCCATTAGAATCCCTATTACTTGATCTATCCTCTGTAGAAGGTGGTGCTTTAATAGCGCTAGCAATGGTAGGTAACTGAGCTATAGTAACCAAAATTTGTTGTAACATTGTGGTAACCTCTACTAGCTGACCAGTAACTATAGTCATCCCTGTCTATAATCCTCTCACATCCTCTGCTAATTTATCAATAATCAGAGGAATTGGAGGTGCCTATGATGTCTATGGTACCTGTGGTATAGCATGTGTTTGTGGTCCACTCTGTACCTATGATGAACTTATCTAAGGATCAACCTGTCTCTGTGGAGATGGAGGTCTCTATGGATCCTGTTATGCAACCTATAGAGGGACCTTTCTAGAAACCTGAACCCATCGATGTCTCTTCCTATCCCACTCTGCACTAACTCTGCCAGGATCCTATCTTTTGGGGAGGTTCCTATGCCTGCACTTGCCTCTATCTAGGCTGCCCAAATCCACCACCTTGGCCCCTAACATGACCACCCCACATCCAAGGTCCTATAGATCTCTATACCCTAGGAGCCCTAGGTTCTCTCTTAACCCTCTGTCTATGTGGTCTCCTACCATCTCAATCACCATCATCATGATCTCCATCGTCATCATCTGATAGCTCATCAACATCAGGAATGGGCTCTATTGCATTTGTGAATCTGAGGAACTTGTGCTGTAAGAACCACTCTTGATACTCAGTGGACATACCTGCATCAACTACATCTAGCATAATATCCCATATCTGAGCTACTCTATCTGTGCATAGGCATACTGATAATCAACCTGAGCTCCCCACATGGATTTCTCTACCTGTACCCTTGCATAAAGTGCCATACCCTAGGGCATATCCCATACTTGGCCATACTGATGGAGCACTCTCCCAAAGAAAAATCTCTTTATACATAGTGGTGATCGACCAAACATCCACCAAGGGGAATACATAGAAGGTAACTCATCATTGTCCTCTCGCCATCCCTCGCATCCTAAATATGGTTTCCATATGACCTGATCAATATCATCGATAGTATGATGCCAAAACTCAACCTTGCCCAGGCAATGCTGGACAAGCATACCATCTTAAAAAAATGCATATTGATATCCTCAAGCCCGCACTTATGCTAAGATAGGTCTGGTGATAGGTATGTTCTCCCAAGTCCATAGCTGCAATAGAAATACACCTGCTAAGATAGATGTGTTGTGCCTATATAAAATCTCATGTAATTCATGGTAAAGTTGGGCCAACACACAGGAACCCCAGTCGAATATCTGAGGATGTGCAATCAAGTCCTCCAATATATGGACCCATCTGACTACAAATCCATGACCTCTCCTATCAAGAAGAAATACTCCTCTGATAACTACTCCTAATAATGCTGGCAAAGTAGGAAATGATGCAAACTGGGACCAAGTAATGTAATCATTCTCTATGGTGTTATCTCTGAACACCCATCTACATACGCTACCATCATAAACTGAATCATAGTATACGTACTCTCTACATGTCGGGATCCTCAACAATTTGTATACATCCTCTAGTGTGATAGTCATCTCGCTGAGGGGTGGATGGAAATTGTTATGGTCAGAGTGTCATTGCTTTGCCACAGCTGTCAACAGACCTCAGTTCAGCTGAAACTAAGGGAGATCAAGAAGGAAACTGAGACCACATGTCTTGATCATCTGTCTCTTAGGAAGAGTCAACTTTTCCACTAAATCAAAAATCCTAGCAACTACACCCCATACTCGTAACTTACGGTAATGTTCCTACATTTTGAAACAAAGTGAATTGTATTAGTTCTTTCTATTGGTGGATCATTCTAATTCAATCATACATTAAATCTATTCTTGCTCTATTTTGAGTGCATCAACCTATTGTTCCTAATCTCTAGATCTTGAGAAGGGATCAATTTGGCATCATTTTAATCAATCTGATTGGCATATAAAACATTCATCGGTATAATTTTTTCTAATATCCTAAACACTAAGTGACATCATGGAATCACATTTTCTTTCTTGGAAATCAATCAATTCATTTCAGACGTTCAATCAAAGGCAATCTTATCCTATCTATTTTCACATTTTCTCATATTTCTTTTTAGGCACCACTTGACTAAATGTATGTAGCTTTTTAGCCCTGCGGCGTTGAAAATTTCATGTGGAACTTTAAACATCGGAGGTGGTGCTTTACCAAGAACACGACCTTTTCAAGTCCTAGGCGTCTTTCAACTTTTCCTAGGCGGCCTTGAAATGATAGCTTTTCATGAGCAGTGCAAAACTATTTGGGTTATAAATTTGACCTAATTCCTAGGTGGCACTAGTACATTTGAGACCTCTTTTCGATAGATATGCATCGCTTTTCTGACACTATCCCATCGCCCTAGTGACAAAGACCAGTGTTGCAGTTTTGGTGTCAGAATTAATGACGATTGTACCATCTATCATTATTGTGATGGTACTAACCGTCGCAATATGAGCCGACTATGATGGTTACCATGTTGTCGTTACATATTTTAGTTGTCACTATTATGACATGTAGGTGTCACATCTTATATGTCACTATTACGACACGTAAGTGTTGCATCTCATTTGTCGCTATTACAACATGTAGGTGTCACATGTTATTTATCGCTTTTCCAGACGTGCAGTGTCGAGCCATCGGTAATTTTTGACTCCCTAATGTCACATGTATATCAAATTTGTAACACATCTAAAAAAAGTGATGTCTAGGTGTCGTAATACAAGTTGGCTATAATGTTTATCATGTTGTCGTTACATTTTATCTGTCGTTATTACGACACCTAAGTGTCACAGAATGAGTGTCAAAATTATGACAGACGTGCGATGAATTTGTTATACATGTGACATTGAGCCATCGGCAATTGCCAATAGCTCGATGTTGCATGTATTTTTTTAGTGTTGCTTTAGAGTTTTTAAGAGTTTAGTGTCCTAGTGTTGCTATTTTTAGTAATTGTGGTTTTACTTATTTTGGAACCATGATTTCATGTGCTTTATTTGGGATAATTTCATTATTGGTTGGCCAAATAAATATAAAACAATTGGTATTACCAAATTAGTTCATCCAAAAACTAGAAGACTGTGACTGTCTAATAAGTACAAGTAGGATTCCTGAAAAAACATCAAGTGCCTAAAATGAAATAATTAAATAAAAATTATAAATAAGCATACCAAAAAAGAGAGAAAATAATGAGATCAACATCCATACATTTTTGTACAAGAAATATAGAACAAATTTTCTTACATTTAGTGAATTGCCTTCCTCACTACCTTCACTTGAACCTTCACTGCTACTGCCCCCACTGAAACTGGCAGTTCTATTTAGATCAGTAACATATAATTTATAAACATAAGAAGGTAAGAAAATGGGAGTTGCCTAGAATAGAAACTGATGTATCTAAGCAGCATCCTAAACCTTCCCACTGATTATTAAAGTTTAATAAGTTTATCAAATTTAGCAGCCTTGAATATCTACCTTTGTGAGAAGGCACCATTTCCAGTAGCAGGTGCTTCTTTTCCACCCTCGCCTTGACTTGTAACTATTTCAAGATTTCCCAAACTTCCTTTTACCCTCTTCATTTAATTTCATCCTTTACCTCCCAAAGACTTTGGCTCTGCATCTGTGTTTTGTGCAACTGAAGTCTGTCCACAGAAAGTAGATATCAAATTTCCATTCAAAACATTTATTAAAAGATTAAAACATTAACAACTAAGTGCTAAAAATTCTTATGATAGTTTTCCATATAATTACTACCTGCAAAATTTCAGTAATTACCATTACGACATATGTAGGATTTCCATTTGATGGGATTCCATATTGAGTGAATGTGTGTGCACCCTAAAGATGCAATCAAGACCACAATGTTAGAAAATTAGGTTAGTAAAATAGGTCATATGTCTACAATAAAAATAGCCAAAAATACATGATAAACACTAGGTAACAAAAGGGAGTGACCATCTCCTTCATTATTGACTTACCTGGAAAAAAAAATCACATAGACAGATGCATAATTTCAAATTATAAGTATTAAATATTTGAAAAGACAAGAATGACAAAACTCAAGGTATTAGAACTTATAGGAGGTACTGATGGATGGCCATAAATTCCTCCAGATGGATACATAGAAGCATAGGGAGGAGTTGTTCCATAAGGTGGCATTAAATTTAATTCATCAAAGAACTGAAAACATCAGGACCATCACCCCATCTGACAGATAAAAATAGCAATGATCTTAAGCACAACTAATTCTGTAAAGGGATTCAATTTCATTAATTGGAACAGAACATTTAAAAAATCAAAATGGAGATAGTCTTGTTCCTAGATGCTTAATGCAATCCTGTCCCAAAAGAAAAAATTTGTCTAGAAATTTGTAAGAAAAATTAGAAGATAGTTTTTCATGTGTCTCAAGTTGTCAATAACAAATAATTATTAAACATTAAATAATTCTATAAGAAGAATTAGTAAGACACGCACTCTTGACCTGAGCATGAGATGATGAAACATATTTTGGAAGACTTCCCTTCTTTTATTGTACTATAGTTCTCGAGAAATCATTATTTATCTATAGAGATAGGATAAGGAGAAGAAACTCTCTTTGGGACCCCAAAACAGAATGACACATGAGAGAAATGTCTAATTGGGGAAGTAGATCGATGAGATGTCTCCACACAAACCAAAGGAAGCACACCAATGTCGCCCATAAGAATAGAGGTGGAGAATGAAGACAAGGAATGATCATAGGTGATATAGGAGCATCATGCATTATCACCTCAATAGAAGTAGAGGAGAAAAATCCTTTGGATTATAAACATCCTTAGCCACCTCCATAGTGAGGTGTTCATGCAATGCATTCTTCTATTATGAGGACAAATATGAGACATTTGAGTGAGGGAAAACAAATTCCAGATGACTAGTAGAAAAATATCATAAGTGAATTCCTTCATAATCCAAAGTCTAGCTCCTAGAGCTATGAACAACTTACAAAAAAACCTTGGTCAAGAGAAACATAGACAAATCTAAATCAACAAGAATACATGCATAGGTAGTTTGAGAGAACATTATAGTGGCCTAAACCACTATTATGAAACATCTTGAGGACTAACCAATTCCAATGCAGAAAGAATTATACCAAAAATGGAGAGAAAGATTTGAGAGGTGAATCCAAACTCACAAGAAATTAAAAGACTCAATGAGAGGGTTAAATGAGGAAACTTAAGGTTTTAGTGAGAGCATGTTGACCCTAGAATCAAGAATGGGTAATAAAATATTGTTTCAATCAAAGAATGAATCAAAGGCCACCGCAATAAAAAAACTTTCACACAATGGTAAATTTCTATTTTCCTTTACATAATGTAATCCCTTATGGTAGATCATGAAATGTGATAATATTTCTTCTTTCCTAATAAAGAGTCATAAAGTTTGATTCAAATCATCAATGGTAACAAAACTTATACAATTGCTTCATAGTTATTGTAAACAAATAAGAATCCCCACTAATTGTCTAAATAATGTGTTATTTATGTCTCTAAATATTTAGATGTACATAATTCCATCCCCACTTCAATGGATGTGGCAGTACTTTTTCTTTTTCACCATATATTTTACCACCAAATCAGGCATTGCGACGGTGTGAAATGTTGTTAAAAAAAATATTTTGAGATTCTCTTTGTTTCAAGAAAAGTTTAACATTCTCTACTTAACAAGGCCAACCACATGAATGTGGAAGCTCATCTAGCCCCTCCTAGTTGTCTCTTATGACCCTTTACGACACTTTAAGATCTCTAAGATGTATTCTTAGGGATCGTAAAGGGTCATACAGGGTCATAAGGGATCCTGGGACACAACAGCTGAGAAACATAAATGTAGGCATCATGGCCACAATTGTTTGGAGACACAACATAATTGAGTGGTATACCGCAACATAATTATGGGTATACCACTCAATTATGTTGTGTCTCCAAACAATTGTGACCATGATATCTACATTTATGCTTCTCAGTTGTTGTGATATCTACATTTATGTTTCCCAGCTATCGTGTCTATGTGCATGTTCTTTATGTGTTTAGCTTCTATCCCTCACATCCAAAATAAGATTTTCCCACTTTGAATCAAGAATGCACGTGCAACTGCGTATAATATATAGTCTTACAAGGCCCAGATGGACAAAGATTCAATGTAAAATTATGGTCTTGAATAGATAAAGTGGAACTAGAATTTCAGCAAGGCTGGGAAAAGTTTGTGCATAATTATGAAATTTTTCCAAAATTCCATTTTTAGTTTAGCTTTACAAGAACATAATTGTACCATTGAATTCTACCCATCTGGGCCTTAAAATTATCAATTTACATTTTCAGAATTAGCTCACTCCATTGCAGGGAACAAAGAGAATCCCCTGTGATTTAACATCATTAATGTGCAAGCAAATAGAAAATTATCAAAAGAAAATCTCCTAAGATAGTATTTAGATTAAATGCATTGATATAAAAAAATACCCCCAAAAATGATAAAGAAAGGTAATTTTCTTAATCACGTCACTAATTTGTGAATGTCTAAATATTGGTTTCTTTCAAGTGATTTGATTATAGTCATGCCCACTACTAGAAATGTGGTGTAGGGGCACCTAGGCTAACCTCCATGTTTGTTCATTTTGGCTTGTACATGACATTATCCAAGTCAAGATAGGTTATTTTTTTTTGGACCTTAGTAGGTCTTTTATATGTAGGTTAAGTGAGTTAGTCATTAGGACTAAGGTCACATCAATAGCCATTGTTAGTAGTATTTTCAAATTCTTAGGCTTAGTTGTTAAATCTGAGGTTGGAGTCATGAATGTGTCCTAAACTCATAATTGAGGAAATTGAGATGCCATAGGGCCTTAAATGATATTGGATCCTTGAAATGGAGAGGTTAGAGGTCCTAAAATGTAGGGAGAAGGAATAATTGAAAAGATGCCAAATGTTGCTAAATTGTTGTCATGACAACATTTGCAATAATTGCAAATGTTGCATGCAACATGGTTACATCGGATTATCCTTGAAACTAGGAGTGGGGAATCAACCAAAAAGGTCCTAGAATGGTGGAAGAAGGCATATAATGTATGGAGAGACTTGAACCAAGAGAGATTCATTCATTGTAACAAGTGAAAAGTTGAATAGAGCTCTGCAAATACTGGGTTTCTGAGAATCCTGAGCATTTCTTTGAAATAGTCACATTGAATGGATTGAGTGCTTGAATCCAATGGCTTTTTTTTGTGCTTAGCATAGTTAGAAGCACTTTTCATTCAGTGAGTAAGTAGATTAGAGGTAGTATATAGTCGTAGTGAAATTGTTTTGAAACTTGAGGGTGCACTAGTCCTGTCCTAACTAGTCAGTCAAGTCATGGCTCCCCCATGAAATCTAACCGTGGAAAACACCTAAGGGTAGATGGAAATGTTAGGGGAGTTAGTAGTGTACATAAGTGTAGAGTTAGGAGTCTTAGAAGTGCAAGTTACTATTTTTAGATCCAATCCCTAGGCGAGCATGCACTGTCTGGTTAGTAGTTTGGAGGAGTAACAATGAGCATTCATATGCAAGGAAAGCTAGAATTGTATGGTCTAAGTACATTTCTAGTTAGGGTTTAGTTTTCTCTTGACATACTGAAATGGTCAAGTTCATACCAATCAGTGAGGACAAGTTTTGAGCAATTTTTGCATAGTGTTGTAGACTATCCTAGAATTTAGGCCTATTAGCCCTATAAGACCTAGTTTATAGGAACCCCATGTACGGATGAATTACGGGATTGAGACTTACAAAATACTTTATAAAATGGAAAAGGGTATTTGGATATGGTCTTATAATTTTGAGGTCTTTGGAAAAGTTTTGCAAGAAGTGAGAAAAACACACTGTCAAGGGCTACAAGGAGACTAGCCTAATTAGGCCTCTTGAAGACACAAACTTGGACTTGACTGAAAATGGGAAGGAGATCCCTCAAGATGGAATCCAAATTGATCAAATGAAATGCATACATAGTGTTGGACAATTGACAATTAGACTCTTCTAAGTGTAAGTAGGAGAAGTGGAGATTTGAACTAACTAAGGGTGTTAGTCTTTCAGGGTGAAGCACATGAGTGGAGAACTCTTAGAGAAGAGTTGAAATTGGACTTAGTTAATCATATAAGCTAGTTTAGGACCTAGAGGAGATTAGGTTCTTAGAAGAGACAAGCTAGGTCTCTTAGTTGCAGTGCTAGCAAGCTTGGAACACTTACATCATATTGGTATAAGAGCTTGATTAAAGATCAGGCTTGTGGTAGATGTTTCAGCCTACTAAATAAGTGGGAGAGAATACACCTAGAGGATTATTAAAAGACAAAGTCATGGTGACTAATTCTGAGTTAGCCAAAAATGTGGATGAACAAGAAGGAGACAACATGTCGTTAAGAGAAAGGTTGTCTCAAATGGAGCAACTCTTGGGAGAAGTCCAAGACAAAGCTGAGAAGATGAAAGATAAGATAGAGTAGAAAGAAGAAGAAGAAGCAAGGGAGAAAGGAGTGGGACTAGAAGAAGAAGCTCCAACCCCTAACCTTGTCAGTGACCAAGAACCCTTCTTAAAGGCATTGAAGGCTTTAAGTGGTAAAGATTTGGAGGGTGTGCCACTGTTTAGTGGACAAATGGATCCGGATTTAGTTGTAGATTGGATAGATAGCATAGAGAACCATTTTGAATGTGATGGTATCATAGAGGCCCAAAAATTGAATCTGGCCAAGTCAATATTGAGAGGTTCATCTCTCACATGGTGGAAGTTTGTTCAAACTAAAAGAGAGAAAGAAGGAAAGAGTCTTATAGCCACATGGAAGGGAATGGTGACTAAGATGAAGCAAACCTATTTTCCTGATGATTATTAAGTGCAGCTACATAGGAGGAGACATAATCTAGGACAAAAAGATCTAGATGTCCAAGACTACACTGAAGAGGTCCAAAAGTTGTGCCTACGATCACAAGTGGTTGAAGATGAAAGCATCAAGCTAGCTAGGTATTTGAATGGACTCAAATGGTCTATTCAAGAAGACATGAGTCTAGTGAACTTCAAAACCATCTACCAATGATATCAAATGGCCTTGAAGATAGAGGATAAAGGAAAGAGGAAGCAAGAACAAATTTCTAAAGGAAGATGTAGAGGAAGAGATAGTAGAGGACAAAGAGGTGGGTATGGTGGAAGGAGTTCAGAATTAAGGACACAAGGAGAAGTCAAATAAAATGAGCAAAAATAAGCAAGTTCCAGTAGAGGTGGTAGAGGAAGGAACTCTAATTTTAGAGGTAGAAGTGGTGGACAATGAAGAGGCAACTATTTTGCCAACATGAAATGTTACCATTGTAATAAAATGGGACACTCTATCTATAAGTGTCTAGAGAAGGGTAGTACTTCTCAAGGAGGTAACAAGAGGAATAATTTGGTCCAAGAAGACACAAATGTAGATGATAAACACCTTGAGGTGCCACTAAATTAAAAGGAAGGTGAGAACCTCATGATGAGGAGAACATCAATCAAGGATCCAATCAAGGAGGAGCCAAGCCAAAGGAGGTCTTTGTTTAGAATCAAATATAAGGTGATGG
Source organism: Thuja plicata (assembly GCA_018584345.1). Taxonomy (NCBI): domain Eukaryota; kingdom Viridiplantae; phylum Streptophyta; class Pinopsida; order Cupressales; family Cupressaceae; genus Thuja; species Thuja plicata. Next base: position 754,376 of record MU228413.1, on the reverse strand, counting down.
GTAAAGTATGTAGGGTTATCATAGACTTAGGGTATACTGATAATATTGTATCAGAGGAGAAATTCAACAAACTAAACATTAAAAGGATACCTCATACTCATCCCTACAAGGCAACATGGCTCAATAAGTGACAACATGTCTTAGTGAATGAACAAGCATGGGTGGAGTGTTGGAAAGTGAAATTGCAAGCAATTGTTATTTTGTCATTGATGTCAAACCTTCATTGGTGAGACTATTGTTATCTATTTGAGTACCATATCTAATGATGATGAAGAAGATTTAACAAGAAGACCAAGTGAATGGTTGAGTTAAGGAAATTAAAAGGGTACTTGATCAGTTGGCACTCTAGCAAAGCAATTAGTTGTTTATCTTTCAAAGATAGTTTTTCTGGTTGTTCTGTATCGAGCAAGTTTGGCTTGTGCCAAGAAAAGTTTCTTGTGCCGAGAAAAGTTTCTTATGATGAGAAAATTTGTTCAATGTCGAGAACCATTGAATTTTCTGAGTGGAAACAGTGATGTTGGCTGACTTACAATAATTGGATTAATGATGAGATTTGAGATCTCTGGCTGGCTTAGTTAATTTTATTGGGATATGTAATGTTAATTAAATATTGATCCATGTCATTTAATGTATGGGTAACTATAATTAATGCATGGTTTCAAGATTTAATTAGAGACCAGTTTGGAGAAGTAAATGCAATACAAAGATGGAATGATCTGTTGGATCTAACCTAACCTAAGATCTATGATCTTGTTTAAGCGGCAAAATATTTATCTGACCTAGAAAGAGAGGTATATGATAATCTCAAGGGGTTATTCATTTAGAATGCAAGAGGTGTGTTGTTGAATGTGAAATGAATGTTTATGCAGAAGAGTTGCATAGTTGATTTACTGTTTAGCATGATCTAGTAGAGAAGGCTGAATACAGAAGCAAAGAGTTGCATGTGTGATTGCTTGATAGATTTCCAAGCATATCAAAAGGTTGAATACAGAAGTAGAGATTTGCATGTGTAATTGGATCTAAATTTGCAAAGTAAGTTGTATGTATCAGATCACAATTGCTGATTACTTTCTAACCATTGTATCAGTTAAATCCTTTAACAAGGTTGACTTAACAGTCATTTTTATAAATCCTCTAACAAGGTGACATTCAGGTAGAATGTTCTAAGTCCTCTAACAAGGCCACTCCTAATAGGGTGATTAAATCCTTTAACTAGGTCACACCTAGTAGTGTGTTATTGTAACCTTTAACAGGGTTGGCTCCTCACAGGGCATCACTTCAGAATAGTGAAAACTTGGTAGCATGTTACTGGTGGGTTTTCCCATATTGGGTTTCCATGTTAAATACTTGTGTCAACTTGTGTGAATGCTTATGGTTTGCTTTATTGTTATGTTTCTGCAAGTTAATTTCAATTGACAATAAATTGCATGATTAAAGTTGTTGACATATGCTATTGCTGCCGAGTAGATCTAAAATACAAAAAAAAATTATTTGCTACATCTAGAACTGAGGATAACTAATTCACCCCTCCCCTCTTAGTTATTCCAAATTCATTCTAACAATTGGTATCAGAGCTTTGGTCTCCTGAAAAAAGTTTGAAGCTACTTGGAGTGAAAATATCAAGATGTATAAGAAGGAGCCTCCCAAGCTGAACAAAGATAACTTCCTACATGACAGAGCTTGATGAAACTACATTTGTCTGGTGTTGGAGATGATGCCAAGTGACTTATTAAAAATGCCTATGTAGCACCTTCTACTCCTCTCTTAGCTGTACAACTAAGAGAAAAGCAAGAGCACAAGCAAGCAATTTTGGAGATCACCTCCTCATTGAGCTATTCAGAGTTTGATGATATAAAAAGCTGCATAAATGAAAAAGAGATGTGGGACAAAATTGAAACTATCTATGGTGGAGACAAAAATGTGCTAAGGGCTAAATCAAAAAGTCTAAGAGGTAAGTTTGATGAGATGAAAATGCAAGAAGGAGAAAATATTATTCAGTACTATGGTAGAGTAAAAGAAGTTGTAAATACCATTAGAGGGGCTAATGGAACAACTGATGAGAACACCATTATGAGAAAGGTACTGAGAACTTTAATTCCTATATATGCTATTAGAGTTTCTACAATTCAAGAACAAAGATGTACTCCTAACAATAATCTGAATCTGGAAAATCTGATAAGCAGACTCATTGCATTTGAAATGTCAAATTATGATAACTATAATCCACAAGGGATTGATTATGCTTTTAGATCACAGCTGGTTCTCAATAAATCTAAGAAAGGAAAGAAACATGTGGATAGTGATAGTGACATTTCTGATGATGATCTTGAAGATCTTGAAGCACTTATGGCAAAAACACTATCTAGAGGAAAAGGAATATACAAAGGTAAACTTCCTATTATTTGTTTTTCATGCAACAAAGTTGGTCATATAGCTGCTAGATGTCCTGATAAGAATGAAAAAGATGAAAGAAAGGACTACAAATACAAGGAATACAAAGATAGAAAGGATGACCGAGACTTCAGGAAATATAAGGACTATAGAGACAAAGGTAAGAAATCTTGTTATATTGCTGAAGAAACTTCTGACAATGACACTGATAATTCTGATAACAATGATATAGAAGTTGTTTATGTTGCAATGAAAGAAGATTCTGATGATGACGAGTAAAGTACACTAATCTCTTATATGAGTAAAAGTGATCGATGGATCATTGATAGTGGTTGGTCCCATCATATGACTAGTGACAAAGATAAGTTTGAAAACCTAAACCAATGCAAAGGAGGATATGTAAAATTTGGTAATGATGCACCGTGTCTTATCAAAGGTAAAGGATTGAATAATCTAACTGACAAAATCAGATGTGATGATGTGTATTGGGTTGATGATCTTAAATATAATTTGCTGAGTGTTGCACAGTTGAACACTTCTGGTTATAAAGTTGAATTCCATCACAGAAAAGCAAAGATATATGATTCTACTAGAGAATTAGTTGGAAATGGTGATCAGACTAAAGGTAACTTATTTTATCTGGATTTATCTGAAGAAAAATGTTTGTTTGCACAGTACAATAATGTTTGGTTATGGCATAAGAGGTTGTGTCATGTGAACTTTGATAACTTGGTAAGCATAAGTAAATTCAAAAAGGTTAGAGGGCTACCTAAGTTAAAGAAACCTAAGAATGCTATGTGTAAACAATGTCAACTAGGAAAGATGACTAAGTCTAGTTTCAAGAGTAAAACACATTTATTAGAGGACATTCTGGAATTGGTCCATACTGATCTCTGTGGTCCCATTGGAGAAAGAAGCTATTGTGGTGCTAGATACTTTATTCTATTTGTTAATGATTATTCAAGGATGATGACTGTAATGTTTCTCAAGGAAAAATC
>MU228413.1:726127-750795 GCA_018584345.1 Thuja plicata | reverse complement strand
ATCTATCATGGACTGTGCAAGAACACTAATGATGGAGAAAAATGTTGCATAGAAATATTGGAAAGAAGTTGTAAGTACTGCAGTCTATACACTGAATAGAGTTCAAGTCAAGAAAGGTACAAATGCTACACCTTATGAACTTTGGTACAGTTATGCACCTAGTGTAAAGTATTTTAGAGTATTTGGAAACAAATGTTTAATACTGAAGGACAACAGAAATGGAAAACTAGATGCTAAAGGTGAAGAAGGCATATTCCTTGGTTATTCAATGAAAAGAAAAGCTTACAAATGTTTGAATTCTAATACCAACAAAATTGTTGAAAGTGAAAATGTAAGAATTGATGAGTTTGCAGAAATAAATGAAGTTGAAAGTACACAAGAGCCTGAAAGCTACAAATCATTCATATATCTAGATGAGGAAGATTCTAATTCACTACCTAAGACTACTGCTGAGCAACAACATGCACCTACCAAGTGATAGAGTGGAGTTGCCGAGAAATTGGAAGTGAATGTCGAGCTATCTGATGGAGATGCTGAGTCACAAAATCAACCAGAACTGAACATAGACAATGAACCTAAGGCAAGGACTGAGCCTACCCTAGAAAAATATGTGAGAAGAAATCACAATTCTAATCAAATCATTGGATCAAAGGATTCTGATGTTATGACACAAAGTAAGCTAAAAAATGACACATGTCTGTTATGTAAATTTGAGCCCGAAACAGTGAAATATGCTTTAGAAAATGAAGATTGGATACAAGAAATGAATGAGGAAATTGAAGAAATTGAGAAGAACAAAAATTGGACACTTGTACCTAGACCGAAGGATAAAAATGTAATTGGCACAAAGTGGGTATTTAGGAACAAGCTAAATCAACATGGAAATGTGACAAGAAACAAAGCTAGACTGGTATTCAAGGGTTATGCACAGGAAGAAGGAATTGACTATGGAAAAACCTTCACCCCAGTTGCAAGATTGGAAGGTGTCAGAACCTTACTTTCATATGTATCCTATAAAGGATTCAAAGTTTATCAGATGGATCTGAAATCTACATTTATTAATGGTATCTTGGAAGAAGAAGTGTATATTGAGCAAGTTGATGGTTTTGTAGACCCAAACAAAATGGATATGGTTTGCAGATTGCACAAAGCACTATATGGATTAAAGCAAGAGCCAAGAGCATGGTATGAGAGATTGCACAATTATCTAATCAAGATTGGATTTGCAAGAACCAATGACAACAACAACCTGTACTTGAAGACAGAGCAAAGAAAAGGTACATTATTAGCTAAAATTTTTGTAGATGACATCATATTTAGTGGACAAGATATGTTATGTCAGAAATGCAAACTGAGTTTGAGATGTCTATGTTTGGTGAAATAAAATTCTTTGTTGGTTTACAAATTTATCAAATGAAGAATGGTATCTATATCACTCAATCTAAATATATCAAGGAGATACTTAAAACTTTTGGAATGGAAGTGTCCAAACTAGTGAGTACACCCATGGCTACTGGACAGAAGCTAACAAAAGATGATGATACAAAAGAAGTGAACCAAACACTCTATAGATCAATGATTGGTAAAATACAGTATGTTGTACACAGTATACCTGACATTTCCCTAGATGTTGGAATTGTTGTAATATTTTCTGCTAATCCCAAGGAAACTCACATAATAGTAGTAAAAAGGATTCTAAGATATTTGAAAGGAACTAAAGACTATGGTCTATACTACAAAAGGAATGAAAATTTTGAACTCAAAGTTTACACTGACTCTGACTGGGCTAGAAATGTTGATGACATGAAAAGCACAACTGGTGGAGCATTTATTTTAGGTAAGAAATTGATCTCTTGGACAAGCAAGAAATAGAACTACACCTCACAATCTATAGTTGAAGCCGAGTATGTGGCAGCAGCAGTTAACTGTTCTAACATTGTGTGGTTGATGATACTATTGAAATGTATGAAGGAAGAAATCACTGACCCAATTGTCATAAATTGTGATAACATGAGTGCTATTAATATTTCTAAAAATCCTATTATGAACTCAAAGACAAAGCATATAGCTATCAAGTATCACTACTTGAGGGAGCTAGTTCAGAATAAAGAAGTGAGAATAGATTATGTGAACACTAAATAACAATTAGTAGACATATTCACAAAAGCACTACCCAAGGATGCTCATGAGTATCTATGAGGTAAATTGGGGGTGATTCCCTCACTGAGGATAATTAAGTTCTATATAGTACTGTTGCATCAAATATTACATTCAAAATATTTGACACATTGATGCACAGTTAGTCACACTTTAGGATGTTGGCTAAAGTTGTGAAGTTGAACAAGGACATAAAAGAAAATCAGTCATAATCAAGATGACAAGATCAGCATGATACTAAAGATCTACATGACATTGATATCAATGTCTTTGGCATTGTTGTCAAAGAGGGAGAGATTATCTATAAAGAGGAAGAGATTGCCAAGAAAGAGAGATTACAAAGAGTGAAATATTACATAAAGGCAAAATTTATTGTTGAAAACACTGAAGTGATTATCTACTCAGAGGGAGTCTACAGATGGTTAGACACAAATGATTACAGTGTGATTATAGACATAGAGGGAGAAATGTGTACAGATGAGAATCAGAATGAAGCTAAAGACATTAATGAAGATTCATTCATATTAAGGAACACAGGTGGATTTTTGGATTGGTTGGTAACTATGTTTGTTAAATCATTGTCTTAATATTTTGTGTTTCCATCAATGCAAAAGAGGGAGATTGTTGGAAAGTGACATTGCAAGCAATTGTTATTTTGTCATTGATGTCAAACCTTAATTGGTGAGACTATTGTTATCTGTTTGAGTACCATATCTATTGATGATGAAGAAGATTTAACAAGAAGACCAAGTGAATGGTTGAGTTAAGGAAATTAAAAGAGTACTTGATCAGTTGGCACTCTGGCAAAGCAATTAGTTGTTTATATTTCAAAGATAGTTTTTATGGTTGTTCTATGCCAAGCAAGTTTGGCTTGTGCTGAGCAAAGTTGCTTGTGTCGAACAAAGTTTCTTGTGCAGAGAAAAGTTGCTTATGCCAAGCAAAGTTTCTTGTGATGAGAAAATTTGTTCAATGCTGAGCACCATTGAAATTTCTAAGTGGAAACAGTGATGTTGGCCGACTTACAGTAATTGGATTAATGATGAGATTTGAGATCTTTGGCCGACTTAGTTAATTTTATTGGGATATGTAATGTTAATTAAAGATTGGTCCACGTCATTTAATGTATGGGTAACTGTAATTATTGCATGGTTTCAAGATTTAATTAGAGACCACTTTGGAGAAGTTAATGTAATACAAAGATGGAATGATCCATTGGATCTGACCTAACCTAAGATCTACGATCTTGTTTAAGTGGAAAAAGATTTATCTGACCTAGACAAAGAGGTATATGATAATCTTAAGGGGCTATTCATTTAGAATGAAAGAGGTGTGATGCTAAATGTGAAGTGGATGTGTATGCAGAAGAGTTGCATAGTTGAATTACTATTTAGTATGATCTAGTAGAGAAGGATGAATACAGAAGCAGAGAGTTGCATGTGTGATTGCTTGACAGATTTCCAAGTAGATCAGAAGGTTGAAATGACAGTGTAGGCTATCTAGTAAGTTAACATCAGAGCTATAGTTGGATTTGAATTTGCAAAGTAAGTTGTATGTATCAGATCCAAACTGTTGATTACTTTCTAACCATTGTATCAGTTAAATCCTTTAACAAGGTTGACTTAATAGTCATTTGTATAAATCCTGTAACAAGGTGACATTCAGGTGGAGTGTTCTAAGTTCTCTAACAAGGCCACTCCTAACAGGGTGATTAAATCCTTTAACCAAGTCACACCTAACAGTGTGTTATATTAACCTTTAATAGGTTTGGCTCCTCACAGGGCATCACTTTAGAAGAGTGAAAACTTGGTAGCATGTTACTGGTGGTTTTTCCCATATTGGGTTTCCACGTTAAATACTTGTGTCAACTTGTGGGAATGTGTATGGTTTGCTTTACTGTTATGTTTTTTCAAGTGAATTTCAATTGATAGTAAACTACATGATTAAAGTTGTTGACATATGCTACTACTTTTGAGTAGATCTGAAATACAAAAAAGTTTTATTTGCTACATCTAGACCTGAGGATAACTAATTCACCCGTCCCCTCTTAGTTATTCTAAATTCATTCTAACATGGAGTTATCTATAGGGAGATATAAGGACAAGGTACTATGTGATGTGTTTCCTATGGATGCATGTCACTTGCTCCTAGGCAGGCCATGGAACTTTTACCACCATGCTATCCATGATGGAGTAAAGAACTCCTATACTTTCAAGAAGGATAACATGACTTTCAAAATTCAGTCATTGTTAGAAGATGTAGAGATAAAGAAAGCTAGTCCCAATGTACTAATGGTGAGTGAGAAAGAGTTCTTGGAAGCAATGGAGGAAGGAGAAGGAGTTTCCTTTGCACTAATGTTGAAGCCCAAGAAAGTTGAAGACAAAATGGTGAAGAGAATAGAGCTTCCACAAGAGATACAAGAAATGTTGCAGAAGTATAAAGGTATTGTAAGTGATGGAAAACCATCAACCTTACCCCATATAAGACCCATAAGCCATAAGATTGACCTTATTCTTTGAGCTACCCTACCCGATAAGGAAGCCTACAAGATGACTCCTCAACAGAATGAGGAAATAGCTAGGAAAATTCAAGAGTTGTTAGAACAAGGTCTTATAAGGAAGAGTATTAGTCCTTGTGTTCTACCCATAGTCCTAGCCCCTAAGAAAAGAGGTACTTGGAGATTATGTACTGACTCCAGAGCCATTAATAGGATCACTATTAGATACAGGTTCCCTATCCCTAGGATTGAAGACTTGATGGATTGTCTAGGAGGAGCAAGGTACTTCACAAAGATAGATTTTAAAAGTGGATATCACCAGATAAGGGTGACTGAAGGAGATGAGTGGAAGACAACCTTCAAGACTACTGAAGGGCTATATGAATGGCTAGTCATGGAATTTGGCCTATCAAATGCTCCATCAAATTTTATGAGGTTGATGAATGAAGTACTTAAAGACAACATTGGCAAGTTTGTAGTGGTATAGTTAGATGATATACTCATCTTTAGTAAAACAAGAGAGGAACATCTCAAGCATGTGGAATTAGTACTCAAGAAGCTACATGAAGAGAAGCTCATGATTGACTTGGAGAAGTGTGAGTTCATCAAAACAGAGCTAGGATTCCTAGGATTTGTTCTATCTCATGGTAATCTAAAAATGGACAAAAGTAAAGTGGAAGCCATAACGAATTGGCCTACTCCAAGGACAACAATAGAGGTAAGAAGTTTTCATGGCCTTTCTCAGTATTATAGGAAGTTAATAATGCAATGTAGTGCTATTTGTGCTCCTATGTTGGACACCATAAAAGGAGGAATGAAGACCAAGTTCATGTGGAATCAATAAGCTAACAAGAGCTTTGAGCTGTTGAAAGAAAAGATTGCTACCCAACCTATATTAGTCTTACCAAGCTTTGCGAAGGTTTTCACAATTGAATGTGATGCAAGCAACATAGCTATTGGAGTTGTCCTAAGCCAAGAGGGTAGACCAGTAGCATTCCATTTTGAGAAGTTGAGTGAAGCAAAGAAGAAGTATTCTTCTTATGACCTTGAGTTGTATGCATTGGTTCAAGCCTTGAGAAAGTGGAGGCACTACTTTCTACCCAAATAATTCATTATTTATTCAGATAATCAAGATTTAAGTTTTATAAATTCTCCAGAGAAGTTGAGACACAAGCACATGAAGTGGGCTGAGTACCTACAAGCTTACACCTTTAATATAAAACACAAGAAAGGTATACTCAATAAAGTCGCAGATGCATTGTCAAGAAGAGCTCTTACTATCCAAGAGATTCATTTGAAGAGCATGGGAATAGATCACTTCAAGGACCTATATGCTAAATATGAGGACTTTGCAAACATTTACAAGGTATGTGTTGAATACAAGAGCCATTTCCATAGTGAGTATGCTGAATATACTTTGCTAAGTAACCTTTTGTTTAAGGGAAATCAATAATGTGTCCCTATAGGTTCCATTAGGGAGAATATGATTCAAGAGAATCACAATGGTGCATTGAGTGGTCACTTTGGGATCACAAAGACACAAGAACTAGTTCAAAGGTTCTACTATTGGCCGAGGATGAATCTTGATGTCAAAAGGTATGTGGAGAGTTGTATAGTGTGTCAAAGAGCTAAGGGTACTTCATCAAATGTTGGCCTTTATCAGCCCCTACCTATTCCCACTAGACCTTGGGATTGCTTGAGCATGGATTTTGTAGTTGGGTTACCCAAAAAAAGACAAGGCATGGATAGTTTTTATGTAGTTATGGATAGGTTTAGTAAAATGAATCACTTTGTTCCATGAAAGACCACTAATAATGCCAGCCAAATAACCTCTCTATTCTTCAAAGAGATAGTAAGAATCCATGGGTTACCTAAGAGCATTGTGTCTGATAGAGACACAAAATTTATGAGTCATTTTTGGAAGACTCTTTGGCAAAGACTAGGCACTAATTTATCCTTTGGATTTGCCTACCATCCCCAAATTGATGGTCAGACCGAAGTGGTGAATAGAAGCCTTGGAAATCTACTAAGGTGCTTGAAAAAGGAGTAGGGACAACAATGGGATCAATTGATTGTACAAGCTGAGTATGCCTACAATGACACCATCAATAGGTCAACAAGGAAGAGCCCTTTTGAGGTGGTGTATGGATTACATCCTAGAGGAGTCTATGAGTTGAGAGACTTGTAGGATGGAGTGAAAGAAAGTGGATATGCAAATGATTTTTCATATGCCATGCAAGAAATACATAAAAAAGTCTAGAAAACCTTGACAGAGAACACCTTGAAACATAAGGCAAAAGTTGATGAGAGTAGGAGGATAGTTGGGTTCAATGTGGGTGACATGGTGATGGTACATCTCAATAAATCAATATTTAAAAAGGGAGTCCCTCACAATTTACATATGAGAAGGATAGGCCCTTGTCCTATCTTGGCTAAGTATGGTGAAAATGCATTCAAAGTTGAAATCCCGGAAGATAGTGGACTGTCACCTATCTTCAACATTGCAAACTTAGTCAATTACAAAGGACCAGAGAAAGGCTTGGATCAGAGTCTTCAAGAAGTAATCAGCGATGTGGAGGAGCTACAATTACCCTTTGCTACAGTCACAGGAGCTGACAACATACTGGATACAAGAGTATACAAAAAGACCAGAACTAAAGAGTATAAAGAGCACTTGTCCAAAAGAAATGATCAAACAAATGCAGATGTAGTATGAGTCAAAGAATTAGAGTTCAAGAAGATGGGGATTGATCCAGGCATCCTCAATCCAAGGGTGGATTGATCTTTTTGTTTTGGGGAGGATGGTGCAGGAGCACCTAGGCTAACCTCCATGTTTGTTCATTTTGGCTTGTACTTGACATTAGCCAAGTCAAGATAGGTTAGTTGTTATTGGACCTTATTAGGTCTTTTCTATGTAGGCTAAGTGAGTTACTCATTAGGACTAAGGTCACATCAATAGCCATTGTTAGTAGTATTTTCAAATTCTTAGGCTTAGTTGTTAAATGTGAGGTTGGAGTCATGACTGTGTCCTCAACTCATAATTGATGACATAGAGATGCCATAGGGCCTTAAATGATCTTGGATCCTCAAAATGGAGAGGTTAGAGGTCCTAAAATTTAGGGAGAAGGCATAATTGAAAAGATGCCAAAAGTTGCTAAATTGTTGTCATGACAACATTTGTAATAATTGCAAATGTTGCATGCAACCTAGTTACATCAGATTATCCTTGAAACTAGGAGTATGGAATTGACCAAAAAGGCCCTAGAATGGTGGAAGAGGGAATCTAATATATGGAGAGACTTGAACCAAGAGAGATTCATTCATTGTAACAAGTGAAAAGTTGAATAGAGCTCTGCAAATATTGGGTTTCTGAGAATCCTAAGCATTTCTTTGAAATAGTCACATTGAATGGATTGAGTGCTTGAATCCAATGGCTGTTTTTTGTTCTTAGCATAGTTAGAAGAAATTTTCATTCAGTGACTTAGTAGATTAGAGGTAGTATATAGTCGTAGTGAAATTGTTTTGAAACTTGAGGGTGAACTAGTCCTGTCCTAACTAGTCAGTCAAGTCATGGCTCCCCCATGAAATCTAACCATGGAAAACACCTAAGGGTAGATGGAAATGTTAGGGGAGTTATTAGTGTACATAAGTGTAGAGTTAGGAGTCTTAGAAGTGCAAGTTACTATTTTTAGATCCAATCCCTAGGCGAGCATGCACTGTCTGGTTAGTAGTTTGGAGGAGTAACAATGAGCATACATATGCAAGGAAAGCTAGAATTGTATGGTCTAAGTACATTTCCAATTAGGTTTTAGTGTTAACTTGAAATAATGAAATGGTCAAGTTCATACCAATCAGTGAAGACAAGTTTTGAGCAAGTTTTGCATAGTGTTGGACAGACTGTCCTAGAATTTAGGCCTATTAGCCCTATAAGACCTAGTTTATAGGAAACCCATGTACAGATGAATTAGGGGTTTAAGACTTAAAAAATCCTTTGTAAAATAGAAAAGGGTATCTGGATATGGTCTTAGAATTTTGAGGTCTTTGGAAAAGTTTTGCAAGAAGTGAGAAAAACACACTGTCAAGGGCTACAAGGAGACTAGCCTAATTAGGCCTCTTGAAGACACAAAATTGGACTCAACTGAAAATGGGAAGGAGATCCCTCAAGATGGAATCCAAATTGATCAAATTCAATGCCTACATGGTGATGGACACCCCTGCAAGTGATTCATGAATGTTAGTGTGGAGATTGACACTTAGACTCTTCTAAGTGTAAGTAGGAGAAGTGGAGATTTGAACTAAGGGTGTTAGTGTTCCAGGGTGAAGCACATGAGTGGAGAAATCTTAGAGAATAGTTGAAATTGGATTTAGTTAATCATCTAAGCTAATTTAGGACCTAGATGAGATTAGGTTCCTAGAAGAGACAAGCTAGGTCTCTTAGTTGCAGTGCTAGCAAGCCTTGGAACACTTACATAAAAATGAGAATAGTCTTAACCAAAAACAAGGTGAATAAGAATAGTTAGATATTCACGCTAAAACCAAAAATGCCATTAATATGGAATCGTAAGAATATTAGTGGATAAAGTGTATATTTCAACCCAAAACAATTGTTAAAACATGCCAAACATCTGGCATAATTGTACATTTCATTCATGTCATTGATACTCTTCTTCATCCATCTCATCATCGAGATCATCATCGTCAACAACATCATCACCACCACTATCATCATCATATTCATCATCAACATCATCATCATCCTCCTCATCATCCTCCTCATCATCATCATGATCAATAGCAGCATCATCGTCATCTTCTTCTTCATATTCTTCTTCAACTAAGTCTTGATCGTGATCATCATCTACTTCTTTCTCTTCCTCGGTATCTTCTTCTTCCATCACATTATAGTTTATTAGCCTTCCTCTTGGATCATGTCTAAAAAAAAATTACCAACCCATTTTAAGTAGAACCTCTGAGTAAAATACCTGCTCACATTGGCTTGGAAGAACATAGGGCTCTTCCCCAACTGGCTCAAACAACCTTGTATTAATCATTGGAAATCCACTGTCATGTTTAATAATAGTTCTATCAGGATCATTTTGATTGAGACACAGTTTGTACCATTTCACAACGAAGAGAATTAATTTGAAGGAATTAAAGTCACAGTCTAGTATATCAAACAAAATACCATAGTATTAATTTTATGACTCTCGAGGATGTAAGTCATTTCTAGATGAAATATTGGTCACTTGGAAGACTGCACTTGTCCTAGAATCACAAGTTCTCTTTGTGTCATCCAACTTTTTGATGCAAAATTTATAACCATTTTAGAATAGAGCCTTGTGGTGTTTCACCTACAATAGTGTAAAACATGTATAAATTATTGCATCACGAGTTGAAAAACATATGGTTGATTAACAAATTTATAAGTACCTGGCAATCTCTTAAACCATATGCTAAATCTATTTCCTTTTGTGTAACATTGGGATCTCCATTACGATGAGTTTGTATAAATAATGAAGACATATATTCCCATTTTAATCTATGACCATAATGTTGAAATCGTTCAATCTAAACCATCATCCAATCTTGATTGTTTGCAATAAACAAATATATTTCATCCCATTCTTTAGCAACTATGCAAAAGTAAATAGATGATCAGTTACAACAGATTTATTTTGAAGATTAAGAATTAATTAACTACAATAACATCCCATAATTTATTACCTTTTAGCTTCCTAAATTTACCATTTCCCACTAAGTACTCCCCTTCAAAAATTTTAATGGAGTCGAGATCCCAAATGCAATCTATATGGGATTTTGCTGCAAGATTAGGAAGATATTGAGTAACGTACACCATCATTTGGTATACCATATATCCTTCAACCATAGAACCCTCGAGATGTGCTCTTTATCTAACCAAACCCTTCAAAAATTTTAAGTGTCTCGTAACCATCCACATTGACCTAGCATGTACAGGTCCACACAATTCAATCTCCTCAACTTGGTGTATGATGTAGTGCTCTTGTGCATTGAAAAAGGTTGAAGGTAGAAACTTTTGCATTTCACACATTAGATGAGGAATTCTTTTCTTCCAATATTTTATATCTTCTTTATGGATTTATTTAGATGACAAACACTTACAAGGGATTGAAGACACAAAAATATATAAATACAAGACTTTACAATATATCACTTGTTTGATATTATTGTCAAAGTTCTCTGGGAGTAATAGGGGTGGCAAATACTGCAACAATTGCCAACTGATTATTTCATACAATGAAAATTGAATGCAGTTACACAAATATATTGTAAATACAAAATAATGTGACTTACCTAGATGAAGGTATGCCAATCATGCATTTTCATCCCTGACCCCAAATCACTCTTCTTTGATATGACATTGCTTATATTCCTAGCAAATCCTGTAGGAAATCAAATTTTGTGTATGACTTCTTTTATGGCATTACTTTGTTGCTCTGTTAACCAAGGAAGAACACTTGCATTAATCCGGTCTCCATTGCTATTTGATTAAATGATATTTTTCATTGGTTGATTGGAATCATGAATGTCACTACAAACTTTGCCAAGTTTTTCTTTGTCACACCTTCCATCCAATATTTTCCAGAGTGTCTTTGTTACATTCTTTCCAATATGCATAGTATCAAAAAAATGCAAAATTTGTAGTTGTTCATAGTAGGGAAGCCTACTAAATTCTCTGGGATAACATTTCAGTTCTTTTGGAATCTGGTCATTGTTGCCTTTGCGACCTTCAAGATCGTCAACTACATAATTAGCCAACAAAACACAATTGAAATATATAATTTTAAAACATCAACCATTAGGTCGAATGATATTACCTCGAATTATATTATATTCCAACTACCATAAGTGAGGTGTCATTCTTCGAGGCTTTGATGTAGTCTCTTCTTTCCCATTGAAAAGATATTTTTCCGCACTTTGATACTTATGATTTCTAGGGAGGAAGTGCCTATACTCATCAAACACCTGCTTTCTTAAACTTTTGGAATCATGAGATTTCATCTTTGGACCACACATTGGACATGAAAATTTTCCCTTTGTTTGAAGACCTACAAGATAACGATACATTTGGATTAAATATGTAAATTTTTAGAATTAGAATTATTGCATACAACTAGAATTCACCATAACATACCACAGAAATGTGTCAACCCTGGAGCATCATGAATTGTCCACACAAGAATTGCATGAAATTGAAATTTTCTTTGTCCAAATGGTCTAGAGATGTCATACATAGTGAAACCATTCCATAACACCAAGAACTCATCGATAAGAGGTGCAATATATACATTCATATCTTTCACTTGGTACTTACCTAGTTGAATTAACAACATCAGATAATTATTGTGGCCATTTCACTCCAAGACTTATAATTACATGTAGATAACTATAAAATAATAAAATACCTCTTTATTGGCATCCATGGTGGAATGTTATTGTTGATAATAAAAATAGGCCACACCGAGTAAACAGATCTCATCTCTCCATACGGATTGACACCGTCTGCTGCTAGAGAAAGCTTGAGATTTTGAGGTTCTTCTTCAAAGTGTGGCCACTTTTCCTCTATGTCCATAAATGATGAACCATCCGTAGGCATTCAAATAATGTCATCTCGACTCCTTCCGCATGCATGGTAATCCATAAATTGTGCCAAGCTATTGCGCCTGAATAATCCTTTTAGACGTGGAATAATGGGGATGTAACATAGAACCTTGTGAGGCACCTTTTTTTTCATTTGATCATCTTGATATCTGCTCATATGACATTCAGGGCATTCTGTTGTATTTTTGTGTTCTTTATTATAAATAATATGATCTTTGGGACAAGCATCTATTACTTGATACTCCATTCCAATATGTTTCATAATGGCACATAATTATTAGTACGAGCAAGGGAGAACATTTAATGGTGGTAAAAGAAACTCACCTATCAATCTACAACAAAAAATATACGTCTTTACTATAAAAAATCTTAATGATACATGTTTCACCTTTTATAAACTATAATGATGTATATGACAAACCTTAACATACGTGACATTTCTATGTTGGATAAACCATTCATAACCTTCAAATTTACCAACAACAATAAAGAAGAGAGAAGACTAGATTGGGATCCTTCGTAAAGGGCCATGTTTGACAATGTTAAGTTGAAGATAATGCAAGACATTAAATTAGTTAATGGTTTGTATTGTCATTGATGTCAACTTGATATCATCTGTATGGTCATAAATATAATTCCAAAGAATTCAGAGAATCAATGGAATAGAGGTTATGCTTTCAGCAATGCATAAAATTCAAGTATTCACCAAGTGACAAACTACACCGGTGGAGTGCACACCATCAGTAAAGACAGAGATAAATTCACAGTGATGCTCAATGAGTAGAAGATAGTGTTTCCTAATGAAGAAAAATCATAGGACACCCAACAAGATAAAAATAGTGTTTCCCAACGAGCAAGATCCAATGATACCTAACGGACAGAGATCTCGAAGCTGACTGAAGTTGCACCAACGAAACTGGCAGTTGTCACCGGCGATGACCTAAAAAATTGATTGACATAACATAGAGATAAGAAAATGACAAAATATCTAGCTGGAAGAGCTAAAGAATAGACTTAAGTGGTGTTTTATTTGTTTTATTCAAACCGCAATTAAGCAATTGATTTATATAGCTGGAAAGAAGATAACTACCAGATAAATCAGGAGTTAAAGCTGTAAATCAATTTGGCTGGATTGTTTTTCACGCCAAGAATCAAGAATCAAGAACCTAGAATTAAGGAATATCATGTCTATATAAGAGACAAGCATAATTCATTTCCATAAGTAATCAGATACACGGGGGAGTGAATTGAAAGAAGACGCTGAAGAGAAACTGATGAAGGATAAACTTCATGCAGTCCTGATCAATCAAGCTAAGGGAGAGCTAAAGAAATATGTAGACACTGACACAAAGTGAAGAACAACATCATAAAGAAGAAAGAGTTATGTACAAAAGAATAGAATTGATACATTGATCAGAAAGGCATTGTATGTAAATAGATCTGAATATCTGCAATTCAAAGTTGCATTAGAAATAGGTCATTGTGTTTCAGTTTAACCATTGAAGTATTAAGTCCCTTAACAGAGCAAGACTTAATAGTCTTTTATATTTGAGGTATATCCTAAAAAATTACTAGAAGGTTGACTCATGATAGTAGCATCGGTCTTACCTAAAGCCTATTGACAGTCTAAGAAGGAGGCTGATTCAAGGATGGTAGTAAGATTAGCATAAATCCTATTGATAGTCTACAGACTGATTCAAGGATGGTAGCATAGATGCAAGATACTAAGTGACAACCTATGTATAAAAATCCTCTAACAAGGTCACACTTAACTGTGTGTTTGTAACCTTTAACAAGGTTGGCTCCTAATAGGGCTCACTTTAGAAGAGTGAAAATTTGGGTAACCGGTCCCAGTGGTTTTTCCCTTAACAATGTTTCCATGTTAAAATCCTTGTGTTATATGTATATGGTTTATTACTTTATTGCTTTACATTTCACATATGCATTTCTGGATTGATTGGTATACTCTGCATATTTACTGAGTATCGGTAAATAAGTTTTACTGCTTATTAGTAATCAAAGAGAATAAGTACAGACAAGGTAAACCGACAGACGGTTATTTATTTCAAGTATTTCAAAGGCATACATCTTGTTGGGACTTAACAATTTGAGAAGTATTGATTGGTGGATGAAATTTTAATTGGATAAATTATTGAGGCCACTGATTCAGCCCTCCCCCCTCTCAATTAAGTATGCCTCGGATTGATTCCAACTGTGGTCTTTTTCCTACTCCTGTAATACCTCCTTTATCCATGATTGCTAATAAAATTGATTAAAATTATACTATTCCATTTCAATCTATTGAGAATCTTTCTATAGAGCCTATGAAGGAAACTATTGTCATTCCTCCTAGTTCTCAACATGTGCCAAACAAAGTTAAATGCAAAAAATGTGCTAATGAGCGTCGTAAGAAGTGTAGAGCTAATGATAGAGCCTGTGCTTCTATGATTTGAAACTCATTACCTACCTTCGATCAACCTAAGCCTAATGCATTGGATGTTAATATTCATGATGTTAAGACGAATGAGTATGATGATCCCATTCGTATCTTGGATCCCATTTCAATCAACCTTGATGTGGAGGACACTCTCGATGATCTTATTGATCTTAGTGATGAATATGAGACCATTGATCTTGATAATGATTTACCTTATATGCTTTCAACTCAATTAGCATTACAACCTAGTAATGAACATTGTGATTCTAAAGAGGATCCTTGTTTGGAACTGGCTATCATTCCTACTGTATTGGATATAGTCCCTCTTGCGAGTTGCCCACCTTCCATCAATAAAATTAACCAAAATGGGGAGGGTTGACAACATGCTTGATTGGCTCATCCTTTATGGTAGTCCTTTTTGTGTTGTATGTTGTATTGTGCTTCCCCCGTAATGTGTTTTTAAATGTTTGTTCGATTCTTTTATGCGACCCTTGTTACTTTGTTGGTGCAAGGTGATAAAGGAATCAAAACTGTTGTTCAAATCTTCTATATGTATCTATATTCTTCTATATGTTGTTTCATGTTATGTTGTACTTGTGCTAGTGTTGTAATTGTTTCCCTTGTACAATCTGCTTGGATCTGCGAGATGGTAGCACTAATCCTTTTTGGTCTCTAGGTTGTGGTCCGAAAAGATTCCTCTTTGTAATTCTTAAGTTTCTTTCCTCCTTTGTGATAGTAGTTCTACTTTCTTTGGGGAATGATGTCAATTAATTTGCAATAATATTATACTTCTATGTACATGTTATCATATGATCATACTGACCCCACATTAGGTAGATCCCTCTTGTGTTCTTATGTATGTTTATGTTTTATTTCCCTTGATTTGTCTCTCTCTGGGGGCATCTCACAGTGGAAACGTAATCCGTAGAGTTGTTTATGTTTCCTTTAAAACCATTGCTCATGTTAAAGTGTTAGCAATGACATTAACGTGAGGGCATACACTCTACTCATTGCACACATGCACATTCAAAATAAGTTTTCAAGATTTAAATTTTTTTTCCCTTTATGGATTAAAAGAAGCTAATCCTTAAAACATGGTCACACATTTTTACTTTTTTGAGGATCTCTTGATCCCTCTAGTTTAAAATTTACACAGATCTCTTGATCCCTCCAGTTTAAAATTTAAACGGATCTCTTGATCCTGCTAGTTTTCAATTTACAATGTTTTGATCCCTTTAAGAATGGATCTCCCTGATGGGTTGACTAGTGATTAACCACATTCACTAGGCAGTTCAATTCCATCTTTCCAATTGCACTTTTTGTGTGATTCACAATAAGACATAAGTTCTCATTGGGAAAGATAATCACACTCCTTCTCTCCCTTCTTAACTAAGTGATGTCTCTCTTATCATAATCTTAGGGTTGATAAAGACTTAAGTCCCTTGGGGGCTTGAGGGTTTCTTTATCCCTTTTGATTCCAATAAGATTGTCTTTTTTGTATATTCTCCTTTACCAAGAGTTTGTGTTGAGCTCATATTCTTGCTAAAGTGGGGGCTAAATGTATAGTCAAAAAATGGAAGCACTTCCATTTTGGACCTATTTATCCTTCCGAGTAAGTGTTTTGGGGTCATGGAAAGCACCTTGAATGGGTTCCTAATCTTGACATAGCTTCCCCCCTGTTCTGTCCCCCTTTACACTCCTATTTAGCCTGATTTTTGCATTCTGGACTGTAGATTGGTGATTTTGGGCTTCAGGGTCAAGGTTGACCTTTGAGGTCTATGTCGACCTTGACTCTCACCTAGGTCAGGGTTGACCTTGACCCTAACCTAGGTTAAGGTTGACCTCGACCTTGACCCAGGGTTCAGATCCCGGGGTCTCACAGATTTTGGTTGTCGGCCTTTGCAAAAAGTGTTTCCCGATTCCGTGTTGGTTGTTTCAGGTTCCGAAGCATTGATTCCTAATTATATTTAATATAGGTCCTCTACTAGGGGTAAAGGATTTAATGGAAATTTAATCCTCCTATGTAGGCCTCCTTAGAAGATTGTGCCCTAATTTCATATAAAAGGGAGCTTTCTCTCTCATTTTCTCTAAGTCCTCTATTGAAGCCTAAGCATCCTTGAGCAATTGAAGAGCATTATCAAGTGAAGTCCAAGAAAGATAAGGAGCAATATTTCAAGCAAGCATTCATACATCCAAGCATCCATTTTTATGAATGAGATCCATTCGAGGCCATTGAAGGATTCAAGCTACATAGTGCCCTTTTGGTGATCTCTCCATCCATCTTCTTCCAAGCCTATTCCAGAGTCAAGAACCCATTCAAGACTTGGTGTTGGAGATCTAAAAGAAAGAGATTGAAGACATTCTACCATTCTACATTCCACATTTTGAAGCATACTTGTGAATTGAAGGATTCAAATCCTCCACAAGGACTTTTACAAAGCAAGGTGAATTTATGCATTTACTTTGTCCATTTCTGCAATTTCAATTACATATATTTAAGGTTAATTCCAAAACTGGGGTTTGACCAAGCAAAACCCCTCCCCCACAACAAACAATCATCTTTTTCTTGAAGGAACAGGTTCAGAATTGCAGTTTTGAGACTAGATCTGGATACCCTTTTCGACTTTCTTACAGACGGCATGAACAAATTTTTTGTCAAACCTGTACAGGTTAGGGTTGACATTATTGGGTGAGGGGTGACATTTTTGGGTCAAGTTTGACCTTTTTCATAAGACAACATCAGAATGGAAAAATATTTTGGGTTTTGTTCATCTCTGCGTTCTAGTTCGAGATCAACTATCAGTTTTCTAGAAATAGTCTACAGACCTCAGAAAATAGCATTCTTTGATCTGCAATATTTCAAGGTTGGTTCTTCTTCCTATCCTTTTCAATTACTATAATCAAGCATATCTATTTAATCAGTTTACAGAATTTAAGATATCCTTCTCATTCCCTTTTCCAAATAGTGGATTCATTTGCGCATTAGCCCATCCCTTGGGTTGATCAACTTGGATCTTCCATTTTTGCATTTGAGGATAAAAAGGAGCATCTTATCTTCTCCTTAATTATAATTGCAATACATAATCAATACAATTCAATTAAAGTTAAGGAATTTAATACAGTCTAGGAAATGTAAAGGACAATTTACATATCAACACATTACATTTCATTACCCTTAATAATCTATCAATTAACATACCTCTATTTCAATCCTCCTAAACAACGCCTTTTTAAATATAACATTCTACTTCTTACATTTTGGTAACAACTCAACATCAACAAATTTATCCATTACACAAAGATTAAAGAGGTTATCGATGATCAGAAAGAAATGATACCTGAGATTACAAGGATAAAGGCAAGAAGGCTAGCTATCTAGCTACTTGCAAAGATGAAGATACTGGCACTGAACCAAATGATGATGTCGAGATAGTATTTGTAGCTGTGAAGGATGATTCAGATGAAGATGAAAGGTATGAAGAAACTGCACTCATATCTAAGATTAGTAAGAATGATATCTGGATTATAGATAGTAGCTGCACTCACCATATGACTGGTGAAAAATAAAAGTTTAATACTTTTGAATACTATAAAGGTGGTACAGTAAGAATGGGAAATGATTCACCTTGTCAAATTGAAGGTAAAGGAACAATAATGTTGAATAACCTGATTAAATGTGAAAATTTTTATTGGGTAAAAGGATTGAATTATAATATATTGAGTGTTTCTCAGCTGAATAATTTAGGTCACAAAGTAGCATTTGAGAACAAGAAAGCAAAGATCTTCAATGAATCAGGAACACTGATTGGTACAGATGAACAAACCAAAGGTAAATTATTCTATCTAAATGATACCAACCCCACTTGCTTGATGAATAGAAACAAAGACATATGGCTGTGGCATAAAAGGTTGTGTCATGTGAACTTTGACAAAATGATGAAGATAAGCAGGAAAAGAAGTGTAAGAGGCTTACCGATGATGACAAAGCCAGACAACATCATGTGCAAGAATTGTCAAAAAGGTAAAATGACAAAGTCTAGTTTCAAAACCAAAACCCATACATTTGATGATATTCTAGAATTAGTCCATACTGATTTATGTGGACCTATGAGCACAAAGAGATATTATGGATATAGATATTTTATTCTCTTTGTTGATGATTATTCTAGAATGATGACAGTCATGTTTCTAAAAGAAAAATCTGAAGCATTCAAGATGTTCAAATGGTATAAGGCTATGGTAGAAAAACAAAGTGGTAAGGATCTGAAATGTTTGAGATTAGATAGGAGGAGGAGAATTTATATTAGATGAATTCACTAATTTATATAATGAGCATGGTATAAAAAGATAGGTTTCTGCACCAAGAACACCACAACAAAATGGGATTTCTAAGAGAAGGAACAAATCAATAGTTGATTGTGTTAGAACACTGATGATAGAGAAGGACATCACCCAGACCTTCTGGAGGGAAGCTGTTAGCACTATTGTCTACACACTTAATAGAGTACAATTAAGAAAGGACTCAAAGAAGACTCCTTATGAGCTATGGTATGGTAAAACACCCAATGTAAGTTAATTCAAAATTTTTGGAAGTTAATGTTATGTCTTAAAAGATAATAGAAATGGAAAACTAGAAGCCAAAAGTGATGAAAGTATTTTTTTGGGGTATTCTACCAAAAGAAAAGCTTTTAAATGTCTACTCAAGGCTTCTAACAAAATAGTTGAAAGTGCAAATGTGAAGATTGATGAATTTGCAAAAAATAATGAGCTGGAAAGCACAAAGGAACTAGAGGACTACAACAAGTTTGTATACTGTGAAGAACCCATAACTCTACTAGAGCAACAATGCTTAAATCCAGAACAACAAAATGTTGCAATTGACGGTCAGAATGTTGTTACCGATGGTTAGGATAATGATCAAGATGATGTACAATGTAATGAAGATCAAACTGAAATACAAAGAGATGTACCTATACTTGCAAGATATGTAAGAAGGACCATGTAGAGGACTATATCATAGGAGATAAGAAAGCTGGTATAAGAACAAGAAGTAAGTCTTTAAACTCAAATTGCTTAATTTGTGAGTTTGAACCAAAATATGTCAATACTGCACTAGATAATGAAGAATGGATAAGTGTTATGAATGATGAGATTGAACAGATTGAGAAGTACAAGACATGGTCACTTGTGCCAAGACCAGATGACAAGAATGTTATTGGTACAAAATGAATATTTAGGAACAAACTAAATGAGAATGGAGAAGTCACAAGGAACAAAGCAAGACTAGTATGCAAGGGGTATGCACAAGAAGAAGGTATAGACTATGGAGAAACCTTTGCACCCATTTCTAGGATAGAAGGAGTAAGAATTCTACTTTCTTCTACTGCATACAAAGGATTCAAAGTATATCAAATGGACGTCAAGTCAGCATTCCTAAATGGAATACTTGAAGAAGAGGTATACATTGAGAAACCAAAAGGGTTTGTGGATCCAAACAAGAGGAACATGGTATGTAGACTTCACAAAGCCTTGTATGGATTAAAACAAGCTCCCAAAGCCTGGTATGAATGACTTAATTCCTATCTAATAAGTATTGGATTCATAAGGACTAGTGAGAATAGTAATCTTTATTTGAAAGAAGATACTAATGCTAACACTTTGGTTGCTAAAATATTTGTTAATGACATCATATTTGGAGGCAATGATATGCTATGCAAATCATTTGCTGATGAGACAAGAAAGGAATTTGAGATGTCTATGTTTGGAGAGATCAAGTTCTTTCTTGGTCTACAGATTATTCAACAAAGTGAAGGAATTTTCTTTATATAGTCCAAATACATCAAAGAAGTCATAAAAATATTATAATGGAAGATTCCAAACCTATTGGAACACTAATGGCTACTAGATGCAAATTAACAAAGGAAGACAAGACAATAGAGGTAAATCAGAATCTATATAGATCAATGACAGGAAAACTCATGTATGTTGTACACACTAGACCAGATATTGCACATGTAGTAGGAATTGTTACTAGATTTTTTACTAACCCCGGGGAATCACATATAACTACTGTGAAAAGAATACTAAGATATATGAAGAATACTAAGGAATTTGGCTTATGGTATAGAAGAGAAGACAAATTTGAACTAAAAGTGTTTACCGACGCTGATTGGACTAGAAATCTTGATGATCAGAAGAGCACAACTAGAGGAGCATTCTTTATGGGTGACAGACTTGTCACATGGATTAGCAAGAAGCAAGGATGCATTTCTCAGTCTACTGTAGAAGTAGAATATGTTGCTGCTACTGCAAACTGCTCAAATATTGCATGTATCAAATAGTTGTTGGAAGGTATGCATATGAAGATCAAAGAACCAGTAGTTATCTATTGTGATAACACCAATGCAATAAATATTTCCAAGAATCCAGTCATGCATGCAAAGACTAAACACATTGCCATCAAGTATCATTATTTAAGAGAACAAGTTCAAGAAAAAGAGGTGATACTTGAATATGTGCAATCAAAAGAACAATTGTCTCATATATTCACCAATCCACTACCCAAGGATACATTTGAGTACCTGATAAAAAGACTAGGGGTCAAACCCATGTCTACCAATCAGTAAAAGGACTCAAGACTGCATCAGCCATATATTATCAGAATATCATTCATGATTGATGCAAGAAAAAGATGAACTTCAAAGCTACATCTATATACAGAAAGGTATATATATTAGAGCTGAGCACAAGAGAAAATTGATATATTGATGATGGATAAGGGAAATTCAAGGAATATATTATGGATAGAAGAAATTGTTTGACAGAATGTCAGATATTTGTAAAATGTTTGTTTGGCATTGTTATCAAAGGGAGAGAATGTATTTATATTATCATCAGAAACTATTCATTGTCAGATTACTCAATATAGGGAGAGATCATATCCATAGGAGAAAATTTGTATAAAAGATGCAAACCAAAGACAGAGACATCAAGAAGAACAGTGAAGAGAGAGAAATTGACACAGAAAGAGGACACAACACATCAGAAGAAGAAACATAAAAGCTGCAAGAATCAAATCTAAGCTTACACAGAGCTTACCAACAGTCAGACATGTTTATCAATTATCAAAACAAACTGTTTAGCAATTTGATGAATCTCAACAATTGTATTTCATATTGTATTAGCAATAGTATAGTGTGATAATATTGCATGTTGTCATCAATGCCAAAGGGAGAGATTGATGATATGTAAGTGATTGAATGTTTGACAATATTAAGTTGAAGATGATGCGAGACAATAAATTAGTTAATGGTTTTTATTTTCATTGATGTCAACTTGATATTAAATATAATGCCAAAGACTTCAGAGAATCAATGGAATAGAGGTTATGCTTTTAGCAATACATAAAAGCCAAGTATTCACCAAGTGACAGACTACACCAGTAGAGTGCACACCATCGGTAAAGATAGAGATAAATTCACACTGATGCCCGACAAGCAGAAGACAGTGTTGCTCGATGAAGCAAAATCACAGGATGCTCGACAAGCTAAAAAGTGTTGCCTAACGAGCAAGATCCAATTATGCCTGATCGATGAAGATCCCAAAGCTAACTGAAGTTGCACTGACAGAATTGGCAGTTGTCACCGGCGATGAATTGTAGAATTGACTAATAGAATAGAGAGATAAGAAAATGAAAAAAATATCTAACTGGCATAGCTAAAGGATAGACTTAACTAGTGTTTTATTTGTTTTATTCAAACTGTAGTTAAGCAATTGATTGATATAGCTGGAAAGAAGATAACTATGAGATAAATCAGGAGTTAAAGCCATAAATCAATTTGGCTAGATTTTTTTTCATGCCAAGAATCAAGAATCAAGAACCTAGAATTAAGGAATATCATGTCTATATAAGAGACAAGCATAATTCATTTTCGTAAGCAATCAGATACATGGGGGAGTGAATTGAAAGAAGATGCTGAAGAGAAATTGATGAAGGATAAACTTCATGCAGTCCTAATCAATCAAGCTAAGGGAGAGCTAAATAAATTTGTAGACACCGACACACAGTGAAGAGCAACATCACATAGCAGAAAGAGTTAAGTACAAAAGAATGGAATTGATACATTGATCAGAAAGGTATTGTACGTAAATAGATCTGAATATCTGAAATTCAAAGTTGCATTAGAAATAGGTCATTGTGTTTCAGTTTAACCATTGAAGCATTAAGTCTCTTAATAGAGCAGGACTTAACAGTCTTTTATATTTGAGGTATATCCTAATAGATTACCAAAAGTTTGACTAATGATAGTAGCATCGGTCTTACCTAGAGCCTATTGACAGTATAAGAAGGAGGTTGATTCAAGGATGGTAGTAAGATTAGCATAAAGCCTATTGACAGTCTAGAGACTGATTCAAGGATGGTATCATAGATGCCAGATACTAAGTGACAACCTATGTATAAAAATCCTCTAACAAGGTCGCACTTAACCATGTGCTTGTAACCTTTAACAGGGTTGGCTCCTAATAGGGCTCACTTCAGAAGAGTGAAAATTTGGGGTACCGGTCCTAGTAGTTTTTCCCTTAATAGGGTTTCCATGTTAAAATCCTTGTGTTATATGTGTATGGTTTATTACTTTATTGTTTTACATTTCACATATGCATTTCTAGATTGATTGGTATACTTTGCATATTTACTGAGTATCGATAAATAAGTTTTACTACTTATTGGTAATCAAGGAGAATAAGGAAAGACAAGGTAAATCGACATACAGTTATTTATTTCAAGTATTTCAAAGGAATACATCTTGTTGGGACTTAATAATTTTAGAAGTATTGATTGGTGGATTAAAGTTTAATTGGATAAATTATTGAGGCCACTGATTCACACCCCCCTCTCAGTTATTACTAACAAGAGGTATATCATGGACGATGTCAGCACTAGTAGCACTAGTACCAAATGTGTCAACGATTAATGCATTCATACCATCATCTTCAAATGTGATTTTTGGTGAATGATCGTCATCTTACATGGGATCATGATCTTCAGCTTCAATACTCGCACCTCCATGTTCCTCTATATTCACACCCCCATATTCCTCTGATATGTGGTGGTCCATATCACGTACTACACTAGGGAGATTGACCTATATAAAAATGATGATAATCAAACCCCCCTTCAATGTGATAATCAAACCTCCTTCCATGGTTCATATGATGTATATTAATTGTGAAAACAATATAACAAACAATAGTTACCAATGGATGATTTTAATAAAACCCCCCTTCAATGTGACCATTCTCCCTACAATGTCTCTTTGTTGTTTTGATTTTGATTCTTCTTGTCTTTAAGCCATTACAACTCTTGCGTGGACAATAACATTTGTGAACTCCTTCTCTTTGAAAGTTAGACAACAATCTAGCGATTGTCTCCCTATTTTGATCAAATTCCCTTGTATTATTTGACATGATCCTTAATGTGTATATCTGCAAAAAAATTCAGTATGCTCCTGTATGATCCAGAACCTACAAGGAAGGAAAAGATGGGGTTAGATCCAAAGGATCTAACCAATGCCTGGAACCCTATTGCTAAGCCTATCTTCATAAATAGAAGAGGCTAAAACCTTAATTTTGAAATGCCTGAATTCATAAATGTTACCTTAGAAATGTAACCCCTAGCTTTAATTCTCAAATAATTATTGATGTTTCTTGAATGATTTCATCACATGCCTTCATTGTGCAAGAACATATTATGATTGATCATGATTTTTTAAATCTTGAAAGTTTGAATTCCTTGATTGGAAATATATTTTGACTGAATGGTCAATTGGAATACTTGGAATTGATTGGTAGATTATATAAGTTTGAAATGGTCAAGAGAGGGAGATGTATATATGCAACTTACATATTTTCAAACTTAATTTTTGGGGAATGCTAAAATTG
>MU228413.1:671521-723110 GCA_018584345.1 Thuja plicata | reverse complement strand
AAAGGATGGATTCACCCAATGTAAGGAGTAGAAATCACCTCATACTCTACTTTCAAACTACCATGGCATCCATGTTTCTTGCAAGCTTTCCAAACCTTCAACTGCGAAATTTTGTCTTAGCATAATATTTCACAAATAAAATTGAGTTGTAAATCCAAGCATGAAATTTGAGTGACTTTGCATGCAAATGACTACTTGTCATTTGAGAAATCTATAGGTGTCTGCTCCAAAATAGGCCCTTGTACAATTTGCTCTTCATAATCCTGCTTAACATTGAAATTTACATTGACATAACATATTGCTTCTTCTAGGGTTCACCAAGGTTTTGGGGTACCTATTTTCCTTTGTTAATGATTTAAATTACTGATTTTCCTTTAATAATGACTGAAATTTTTGAAGTAGCCTTCCATTGAATAGCATGAGTTATTATTATTGTGATCATACTCTGATTGATATCTTTAGCTATGATAGAAATGATATTTAGTATATGTCAAGAATTCATATCTGTAAAAAATCTCAGTATTCAAAAGATGCTATTCTTAGTGTTTGAATTTAGTTGATATCAACCTTAGACAAGTATGAGGTAATTTCTACTATGCATTAAAATTAATATTTTTATATCAGAATTTAACTATGTAGTCAGTGATCCATATTTAATGAGTATTTATTTATATAATCCTATTTCTAATGAGAATGAATGATCTACTTAGCGCTCATTTCATCTAGATAGCATTCATATAAGTGATGCATTGTGACTTCCTAGAAGATCATCTATCCTTTCCTCTTTAATTTAAGATGGATTTATCATGGGGAAATCAATGATTAAGTACACTTTGGTTGGAGTAGTATTAGAATAGGTGACCTTTCAAGAATTTTCAATATTTCACTTTTGTAAATGTCAGTTAAATGCAATGCGTGCTAAATTGATCATTCAATATCATTTAAAATATATTCATGTGAACCATTACTATCCCTCCCTTCTAAGCCCAAGGGTGGGACACTCCTTGCACCCCTTTGGCCTCATGGGACTATTCATGAGGTGACATACCTAGAAGAGTACCTCATAACTACTTCCTCTTCCTATATTCCTGTATCATCCCTACCATGATTGATTATAGAAAATGTATAAAGAATTACACATTATAGCCTATATTCTACATATAAAAGATCACATAATAATACCATATTCTAAATTGCATATACATTATTCATAAGAAAGTAATTATGCCAAAGGCATTCCCTTTCTGAAGTTCTCTAACTTCAAAATTGCATCTAAGGTTGAAAATGGTCAATAGATGATGCAAGACGATTGAAAACATCCCAACCGTCCGCATCATGTTATAAGAAATATGTGAAACTATGTCCCGATCATTAAGATAATTTTAATCATATGTGTGACTGACATGAGAAAGACTTGCATGATCATTTATGGTGGACTACATTTAATGTCTGTTACCATCTTTCTTGGAACCATTTTTCCTTTTTTGTAAACACCCAAAAAATAATCAGTTAATGTGTGCCAAGTCAACAAAAGCAAAGGTCTATCATGTGCTCACCTAGAACACTGAAGTATTTCATCGATGTTACAAGCCATTGATAAGAAATATACAAGGGAAAATATTTTTTCCCTCATTCTGCAGTGATGTGGAACACGGGTAGAGTTCATGGTTTTCCATTGTTGTGCCAGTGAGTGTGGTCCTTGTCAATGTTGGACATATCAGTGAAAATATTATTGCAAAGGGAGCATATGTTGTGACAGGTGCCATGGCTATGCATGTAAGGGCCTTATGTGAGATGCAAAATCCCCAGACAATGAAATGATTGCTGGAAATGCACAAGTGTGTCAATCTTCATGCTTGTCGCCACTGTGAGGACAATTCTCATTAATAATTGTAGACAGAAAATGGATTATTTGAAACGGCTATTAGAAACTTATTACAAATGCAATCTGTGGTTGTTAAGCCATTGTCTAGAACCCTTTCCAATGCCTTCCTTGGCTATGGAAACATGGAAGCTTTGAAAATAGGTGTGGGACTCCATTGAAGCTATTTTAAATGCTCTGGTCGACATGTAATCTATGGGCAGAAATCAAAGCATGAAAGGAGATTCACCAAGTTGTTGTTGTGAATGCCATGGAAGACATATGCAAAATGGGGAAGTGTAGACAAAAAAACTGTATTGTTTGATAGATTTCACATTTTAAAGTTCTCTCAAATAAGGAAATAAAATGGTTTCAGGGTATGAAAAAATAGGTTTGTTGAAGAGGCTTTAGAAACTTCAAGCAGATGCAATCCATAGCTATAAAATTTAGTTCCAACAACCTTTGTGGGCATCCTTCCTGTTAGTTTCACAATGAAATCTTTGGAGCACATTATAGACATCACTCCAAGCATATACTGAGGGAGGGTGGGTAAAATGTTCAGAGATCAAAAATATTTTTAGAAGTAATTGGTTGAAAAGGTTTACAGAGGAATGCAATAAGAGGCATGTGAAAAATCATTAGGATAGGGGTGAAATGTAACTGTTATAGGATTTTTTATTTTCACCAAGGCAATGCTTTTTCACAAAAGGGTGATGTGAACATAGAAAAAGAGAATGGGCATAGGTAAATTTATTATACTCAAGGTGAAAAGGTATTGTGAAAATAATCAACAAAATTGCAAGGTGATTTTCTATTATAAAAGTTCTAAACTGGGTGAATATGGAAGAGTTAAAAAGGAGAATAAACTGAAAATGCTATTATTTCTCAAAGTCGGGCATAATTCTTTTAGTTGCAAAGTGAAGAAGGGAGAATAATCCATTTTTCTAATGAGATTTTAGGAGATCAAATGTCATCAACAAGTTCAATCTGTGAGTCCTCTTCCTCTTCTTTATATTTTCGTTTCTCCTCATTTGTAGAGGGCTCTAAACTCCTATCTTTGAAGCATATAAATAGTAGTGTGAATATTGTTTTTGGGTGATAGATAGAATGTGCATTTAATCCTAGATTCAAATGTCTATCATATTTTAGTGCATTTAATAATATTATCATTTAATTGTCACTATATTTTGTATTCATTATCATACATGTTTAATATATCAAGAGTATTTGAGTATGTTATCTTAGTTTTCCCCAAGATTGTAATGTTTGTTCATGGGTCTTTTTCAAAGAAAGACTTAAATTATTTGAGAAGATATTTGTGGTTTTGAATGTATTATCTAAATTTACAAGAAAAATTTCATGATTACATATGAGGATCTATAATTGAGGGGCTTTAATATATTAAGATCCACTGATAGGGCTTATTTTTCTAATAGGATTTCTTTTGTAGTTTCAACTCTGTGCCTAAGGATAGGAACTGATTTATGTACATATAGCTTGATTACATTTTCAAACACTAGTCAGTATATCAAAATCTCTTTTAATATTTATTCTTAGGTTTAATTTTAGTTTAGAATCCATTCTCAATTGCTAAGTAAATGGTGAAATACCATGGATAAAGATAAACTTAGGATAAATAATTCTTTCTTTGTTATGTTTTCACTGGGGAATATGTTTATACTACAATATATGTTTATAGTTGCAAAATACTTGAAAAAGAGAAAGAGACTGTAGTCTTTTGACTGAATCTCATTTGTTGGCCACTAAATCTAGTCCTATATTGATAGCAAGTGTCCAATTATTAAGAGTTTCAAGAACATAAGTTAGAAGGACCAACAATTCTGAAGAATTCTATTAGTTTTTTGTTGATCAGAAGTTTCTTTGTTTCCTTGTGATGTCATTGATGTCAAATAACCCTAATATGATGTTAATGTCTAGTTGCTATAATCATACAAGACCGAGATGATGATTGATGAAAATTATTTAAAAATGTTCAAGTTTACAAATTATTGATCCAATACAACTACCTCTTAGTATTTACAGAATGGTGACTTGGTTTGTTTCTCTAGTATATGTAATGTTCTCAAGCAAGTTGTATGCTTTGTTAGATTAGTGTGTAGTATTCTTGGTGTCCACAAGATATGATTGACTGTAGTATTAATGAATAGGTTTTACTCATACAATATATTTTATAGTGTTATAGGTGGTTCATATGTGAGCTTTAATTTTTTATACTCAACATGTTTAGCTATGGTATGTTCCTTTGTATCTGGACATGCTGCCTCATTTGACATTATTCTTCTAGTTCATGTATACTTCACAATTATAGATGTAATGTTAATTTGGGTATCACCTTTGTGTACATTTTAAAATCACCTTCAGCTACCCAAGTATCTTATGCTTCAGGCATATTGGTCCACTTGATCAAATGTTCCATGTAATTACTATGTCTAGTCTTCTTTACAACCCTTGAATCTAACACCTTCTTTTCTTTAGGCTTAGGTGGGGAAGGTAATGTCAAATCAGTGACCATCTCTGCAACATCAAAGTCTCCTTTACCTTCCTTTGTAGGGGGACTCCTGTATTTGATCAGATCTGCTACATTAAAAATAGGAGATAATGTTATATCCTTAAGTAGATCCACCTTATAGACATTGCTTCCATATTTAGCCAATATTTGACAAGGACCTATTCTTCTCATTTGTAGCTTACTTGACACTCATTTCTTAATTCTAGCCTTGTTTAGATGGACTATGACCCAATCTCCCACCTCAAACTATATTAATAATTAGTCCAAATTATCCATATGCAGTACGAATTATGTAGTTAAAAAATAAATAAATATAGCAATGGGAAAAAATGTCCTTACAATGTTTTCATGTGTTTGGAAAGTTTTTTCTTCTTATTTTGTATACCTATGTGTGGTTATGTTTAAAGTAGCGGCTTTTAAATTTCTGGTTAGGGTTAAGATAATGGTTTACGTTTATGTCATGATTAGGGTTAGGTTTGTGTTTACAATTTTGATTATGATGTTGTATGCAAAAAAATACACCTACTTCTTTTCCCTAATTGACCTTCAATATCTCTTTAGCATACTTATTACACCCTAAGGTGCGATTGCTAGTTTTAAATAGGATCTACAATTCTAGATTCCACACCTGATATTGCCAATGCATCTATACATGTGATTCTAAACCAACCAATTAAACTAGCACAGATCTTGTCTCTAAATGCCACCTCAATGAAATATTACTAACAAACTTATATATCTATCACAGAGGATAACTCTTTATATAAGGATCATAGCCTTAAAGAGTAAAAATTTAAGATATAATTTATTTTTCATGCATAAATTGAGTCCGCTAAACTAAAGTTCTAAATATAGAACTCATCGCTTGATTTGCATAGTTTAATTTAAGACATATAAATTAAAAAAAAATAAAGCTAGAGCTTTGTTTTGTGTACTTAGAATGCTAAATCCAATAACTTAAACTAGAGCTCCTTTGGCATGAGCTATGCATCACATATTAATGTTGTCAAAACACCGAATTCAAACTAGCTGGGAAAGAGTTTAAACTATTTATCTTTAAGATAAATTTATGAGGGTAATATGTTGGTGTGAAGGAAATAAGTAGAGAACTCGCTACTATTTTCTTGCATAATCTTCTTTGTATTCTATCTTTTCTATTTAAACAAAATTCATTCAGTGGCCCTCGCAACCTTTTTTATTTAAAATGATAGAATACTTGTGCACTGTCCTGCCTCAAATGTATTTAAGAGTTGTTAAAACATTGTATTTGTTCAAAATTTTCCCAATAACATCCCTGGTGATGGGTTTTCATTCAATCCAAGTGCAAATCACCAGGGTTTATCCAAACAAGGGAATGAATATCTAGGGCTTCAAGGGGCTTCTAGAGATACAATATTTGTTGATGAGGATACAGGATCCCATGGCCAGCATGAAGCAAAGATATTTATACATGCTCAGAGGGATATTCGAGGGATTCATGGCATCCACAAGGGCAAGTAAATTTATGATCCTCCAAGGGATAGGATAATTGTCACTCATGCCTATATCTTTTGCATATATGCGCTCACTTTTATGAAGCCAAATGTATGTATATATGTAGACACAACGGGTGTGATATTAATAACATACATACAGAGATGCCTAATACAGAACAATAGAAGAAAATCAAATGGTTTCTTATAGCTACAGATTTGCATAATCAAATGGGTGTTGGAGATTTTTACTCACCTTGCGATGAACTAAATCATGGGCGACATATCCTTGGCAAGCAGCTGAGTGGTTGTGTTACCGAGAAAAACCAAGCTCATCATTAGGGCCCTCTTCCGCTCGCATGCCACAGCTCGATCACAATGCCTAATACAGAACAATAGAATAAAATCAAATGGTTTCTTATTACTGCGGATTCAGAAAATCAAATGGGTGTTGGAGATTTTTACTCACCTTGCGATGAACTAAATCATCGGTGACATATCCTCAGCAAGCAACTGAGCATGTCTGTGTTGCCGGGAACAACCAAGCTCATCATTAGGGCCCTCTTCCACTCACATGCCACAGCTTAATCACAAATGAGCCTTTCTTTTTTTTTTTTTATAATCAAGAGAGTGTCACAATTACGATGGTATCATCACTATTACGACAGCATCAGGGGCACTTGGGAAAAAAACACAAAAATGGTAGCGTCATCGCAAATTGGCATCAAAATTTGACTCCAAATGTTGTAGTGTGGTTTTGGATTGCTCCAATGTGGCTTCAAAATGTGCAGAGGTGGATTTTCACTAACATAGGTGACTTTTAAACTTTCCTAAGTGGCACTTACAAAAATCTATCTAAAAACCATTAAACATTTATAATAAATGCTATTAAATTAGAAATAAATGCACTAGGAAGGTTGAAATCACTTACTAGAGGCCTATAGTAAGGAGGTCTTTGATAATGGTGTGCTCTCTTGAACCGATGCTCTCATATGGGGACCGCCATTATTGTTGATCGTCACAAGATCAGAGCAAAATCTCAATAGTAAAAACTGAAAATGAATAGTAAATTTGGGTTTTTCAACCTATTTAAGCTATTTTACCCTAAATTTTGAAGATTTTTGACCTAGTTGGACTAAACTGCATATTCTACATACTGGGGCATCTTCTAACATCATTTTCAGCATCACCGTTTATCAGAAATGAAATCATCTTGGATCTATTCATCATTCGTTTCATCCAATTTTTGACATTCAAACATCAAAATGTTTTCATTTCTGAGGGGGCATCATCATATCATCAAACTGGGATTGTGCATCATATCTTACATCAAATCTAGGGCATTAAAAATTCAAAATTTATCAGACTTTCACATCAAGTTCTTCATCAGGTTTCACATCAGGTTTCGCATCAAGTTTCACATCAGGTTTCGCATATAATCATCAATATCAGGTTTTACATCAGATCATTAGTATCAGGTTTTACATCAATCAAACATCAATATCAAATCTTCATAAGGACATCAAGTTTTCTTTGAATCAATGCGCTTTGCACATCAATTCAAAGAGGGGCATTTGTAGACACCTAAAATTGACCAGGTGTTTCTTAATCATCCAAATATGGAAATCTCAGCCAATTGCCCTAAATTTCATCAAAAGGCATCAAAATGGATCAAAATCATTCAAATGGACATTTATCAAACAAATTGGACAAAATAATATAAAATCAAAGGATTAATTAATAATGACATAAAATAATCAAATTTAAGCCTAAAAGGGATCAAACAAAATTATATAATTGATTTTAATCAATTAATTGTATAGTTTTAAGTCGAAAATCAAATTCAACCTATTCACCCTTACATGGCTAATTTAATTAAATGATTGAATTAAATAAATCCTAATTTATTTCAACTCAATTTGATCAACCAATGAGAATTGAATATTTTGTCTTCTTGTCCCACCCTTTGAGGACAACCATTTAAATGGTCCCCCCATTTGAAACCATTTGAGGGATCAAACTCAATGAAGGATTAACCCATGGTCAATTCA
Source organism: Thuja plicata (assembly GCA_018584345.1). Taxonomy (NCBI): domain Eukaryota; kingdom Viridiplantae; phylum Streptophyta; class Pinopsida; order Cupressales; family Cupressaceae; genus Thuja; species Thuja plicata. The sequence goes on along the minus strand of MU228413.1, from coordinate 715,196 downwards.
CTCTACTCCCTACCCTTGGGAATTTTCTATAAATACAAGCCATTTTGTCTGCATTTCATATCCTATAAAATTTGAATGCATAGCATCCTTATTATAGGTAATTTGTGAGCAATTGAGAACATAGTGAGAATTTGCATAGCATTTTGATCATTTGTAGAAGCAAATTGTTTATTTAAGAGTAATATCATGAGCATTTGAGTTAGAATTTCATATCATTTGAAAGAATTGAGCTATATTTAGGCATGTTTGTATCAATTTTCTCATTCTAGGATTGTCCTTGAGAGAGATTAAGGTTGAGAGCTCTTTCATCAAAGCTTACATAGAGAATCATGAGATGTCATTGATTTAATTGAAATTCTTAGGCTAAATTGTTATTTTATTTCCATAGAACTGTAGTTTAGAATCCTAATTTCATGAAGGTGTAATTTCTCACACACAGGGAATCCCACTCATAATCACCGGAATCATCCTCACTCTCGGATCCTACCATATGTACATGTTCATGAAAATCATGCATTGGGCTTGAACTTTCTCCTTTGTTTTGATAACCTATTCTGGATTTCTCTTCTTTTAATTTTCAAACCAATTCAATGGGTTATAGTAATTCTCTATTCCTGACTCCTAAGGGTCCTCTTCCCTTCTATCCCAATTTTTGCATAATTTGATATCCTTTTCCATATTGCTCGGTTTGAATATTGATGTGTTGTACTCTTTCTACGCGATTGTTTGGAGTATCTTCCTCTTTGTAGAGCCATTGTAAAACTTCCATATCCTCCTTTTCTAGGTCTCATTTGTCACTCTCTCTTACAAAATGAGAGTTATATTTGTGAGGTGGATGAGCACTTGAAGGTTTTCCATGTGTCCTAGGAGAAGTTGGAAAATCAAATAGAGAAACGGAATATTCTCCCACTCCTTTAGAGTTGATTCTATATTGCTTTTAAAAGTTATGCATCATTTAATTCATCTTTTGGTATTGATCCATTTTAGCTTTTTCTCTCTCATCCTTAGAAGGTTTTGAAATTTCCACCTTTACTGCTGAATTGGCATGTGAACTTTGACCTTCATAAATCACTTTATTCTTTCCCTTAGTTGATGTAGTTGAGTTAGTTTGATTAGGGTTTCAGGTAGATGTAGCATTTAATGTTAACTTTGAACCTTCCTCTTTAGCTTCTTCAATGGTGACATTAGGGATGAATCCCTCCCTATTGTGAGGAATAAATAACTCATGACTGGGTTTCAATCTGTTGCAATATTGAAAGGGATTAGAATCTCCTCCAATTGTGATCTCTTCACCCATGTGTGGAAATTTAATGCATTGATGATAGGTGGAAGGCACCTCTTGAATCTCATGAATCCATGGTCTTCCCAATAAGATATTATAAGCTATCTTCATGTCAAGGACATGACATATGGTGTCTTTCTTGATAGGTCCAACTTGAATAGGTAGGACAATCATGCCTTTCGAAGATCTTTCTTCCTCATCATAAGCCTTAATGGTAATATGTTTTTTAGGATCAATGGATGATTAGGCTAACCCTAAAGAATTGAAAAGATTCAATGTGAAAATATTAAGATCGGCTCCCCCATCAATGAGAACTCTCTTGACCCTATGCCTTTGGATGAACACCTATATATGCAAGGGAAAATTTTGAGGGTGAGAAATGGACATATCATCTTGTTCAGAGAATGAAAGGCAATGTGGTACTATGAGATGTCCTACCATATTTTGAAACTTATCTTCCTCCAAACTTATAGGAACATTAGTCTCCACTAGGGCTTTTTCAAAGATATGTTTGTGGTTAGGAGAAAGTTTCAACAGCTCCAATATAGAAATTTGTGCTGGAGTTTTGTATAGTTCATCAACCAAACTATAAGGCTTTATTGAAGAAGATGTTGGTTTAGCTAAAGTAGTTGTTGGATTAAGAGAAAAAAATTTAAGGGCACTTCCTTGTAGGGTAACTCTTTCTTCTTGCCCCCTAGTTACAAAATTAGAGGTCTCTTTGTTAGGTTGTTCTTTTATTACCACCACATTAATAGTACTATCATGTCCAGATAGGGAATTAATAGTATTGTCATAGCTATGGGAAAAGTTAACATTTTTTTTGCCTCTTGAATGGTTTACATTGTTCCCTCCATTGTTAGCATTGAAAGTTTCACCCTTTTCATGCTTGTAGAAAGGAGTTTTAAATGTCATGTGATCTTCATTATTTTGGGGTCCTACCTTAATCACACCATTATCAATAAGATCTTGCACCACATGTTCTAGGTGCATGCAATCATTCGTCTTATGTCCTTGATTCCTATGGTATTCACAATGGTTAAATCACTCCACCATGTAGGCCTGATTTGTGGTTCATAGAGTTGAGCCCTTGGTAAATCAATAATCTTATTTGCAATAAGAGTCCTTAATGCATTTTCAAGTGGTTCACCCAAGCAAGTGAAAGTCCTCTTAGCTGTTGGTGCGAAGAGGGGTTTAGGCTTGTTATCCCCTTGATTTTTCCCAAAGTTATTATTGTTGGTATTGTTGTTGAAAGGCACTTTGGGTGCTTGAATCACATTGTTAGCTTGAGTGGATCCTCTTGTAAGATTGAAAAGGGTGGCCTTCAAATTATTTGCCTCTACAACTCCATCATTGACCACACCTTTGTTTTTGTTCCTCATCCAAAACCGGTTATTGTTAGGAGGATTCCTATTTTGATTGTTATTGGAGGTATTATTGTTGTTTTTCTTATAAAGCTTAAGTTCTCCACTTTTAACCAATACCTCTTCCGTAGTAACCCTATTCTCAATTAGGTCTTGGAAAGACCCAGGACATTGTAACCTTAACCGATAGTTCATCTCATTGCTCAAGCTATTAATAAATATGTCCATCTTCTCTTTTCAGGTACACTTTGAGAGTATCTAGCAAATATTGCTCTCCACATTTGTAGGAAAAGTAGGAATCCTTCTCCCTCTCATTGCTTGGTATTACATAAATTTATCATTGTAGCCTCATGTTTGATATTGTAGGAATAATGAGTTACGAATTTGGAGGCCAATTCCTCAAAAGTTTAGATGTTGGAAGGTAAATTGGAAAACCACTCCATTGCCATGCATCCTAAACTTCTAGGAAAAAATCTCATTAAATACATTGTGTCATGCATGAACTCTAGGCTCAATGCATAAAATTCCCTTAAATGATCTTGGGAATCAGATGCTCCTTCATACTTGTCGTATGTAGGAAAAACAACATTACTTGGGAATGAGACCATAATTAGGGTCTTGTCGAATGGAAAAGGACACAAAGCTTTGATGGAAAAAGGTTTAGGAGCCCCGCTTTGTTTCATGGTGTCCAATTTCATTTGGAATAATTTAAATTGTTTATTCATGACATCAATAAGATTTTCTTTGACTTCTTTTTGTTTGAGTTGATTAACATCATAATCATGAGGGAGTTTGAGACCCCTTTGTGCTAGGTCTAAAAAGTACTTTTCCCTATCTCTATCTAACACTTTCTCCATAAGTCCCATGAAGAATTGGCTTTGCATGGCTTCGTTGAAATTCTCATAAGTTTCCTCTTCATCATTAGGGTAAAACTTTCCCCCATTGTTATTGTTATTTAACCCTTGGTTGTTAGGGTCAACTCCTCCTCCATTGTTATTATTGTTTAACCCTTGGTTGTTAGGGTAAAATACTCCTTCATTGCTATTGTTATTAACCCCACCACCTCCATTATTGTTGATACCATTGTTAACATGCTTAATTTGATCAGGGTCCATGTTTCCAAATGAGAAAGACATAGTTTGTTCTACATCCCTTGTAGTTTCTCGCGTTGGTCTTGAAGAAGTAAAGGAATCGCTAGGAAAAGGAAGCTCTTACCTTAGATATGAATCGTCAAATTGTAGGGTGTTCTTGATATAGTGAGATCAAGTAAAATATGGCATGGACATGAATTGCATAAAATGTTGGCTTTCTCACTTAAATTGATCATTCCCTTCTAAATTTTGCAAAATTTCCAATAATGGGTATTGTGACCAGGTTGAACTTTTGAACAGTTGAAAAATCCAAAAGGGTACTCAAAACTGAAATCCTATTTTCTCCAATCCCTCAAGAAATGTCCACTATTTTCCCTTCTTTGTTTATGGGCATCACTTCCTTGTGTGTAGGCATGACTTAACTGCTCACATGCGTTAACTGGAATTTATCTACGCAGCACTCTGTAGGTAGTAGGCGGCGTTTGCCTGTTGATAGGCATTGTTTTAAACCTTCTAGGCGTCACTTTCCAGTGACTTACATGGATTTTTAGTGTTTCTTGAAAGTTTTAGGCATCACAAAACTTTCTGGAGGCATCATTTAAATGATCATACACGACATTTAGCACATAAAAGTTTTTTTTACAATTGTTTTGTATTTTAAAAGTTTTAAGGTTATGATTAGGTCTTCCAGATGATATTCTTGCTTGAAAAAGTAAATACAAATGCAAAACACACATAAATTTTGTGTCATATCCCTAAAACAACACTACACGTATGTTCTCAATCATTTTAACAAGTATAGCACAAGAATAGATTCCATGCAATCTACCTAGAGTCAGATTTGGATTTTAAAAATTTTGGCTCTAAAAGGTAGCATTCTACTTAACAAGGATTTATTAAACACCTCTATTCTTAACTATTTCAAGTTCTTTTACCCCCTTGCGGGCTTCCCACACACAAAAAAGTATGATTTTTCACAATCTCGAAGGACTACTCGAGAAAATGAAGATAACTTGCACACAATTTAGTCACTACATCCCATTAAGGAAGAGTGCATTTGTTTATAGTGGGTTGGATAGTATGGTGGATTAAGTGATTGTCTCCCACTTTGGGTCGTTCCCTCTCACCATCCTCGTAAGGATGTACTTGAGACCCAGGCCCTCTAAAGCTCCAATTTAACTAGCATATATAGGAAAGTGGAAAATGAACTTAGTTCAACAAGTTTGGGAATTTGATTCACTTAAAAAGTGAAGAGCATATCCCTATTGTTGTTCTTCATCCAAACACTCCAAAAATGCTTTGTTCTTTTTCAACCCTTTGACAAGGAGGTTCTTAGAAATTGAAATGTGTGGTTAATTTTATTCCCTTTCTTTCTACCACCATAAACTCAGCATGTTTGGATTTTTAATCAACTTCAAAAATTTGAGAGCATATTCCTAATGTTTTGTTCAAGATGGACAACAATAGAGTTTTTCCTAATTATACTAGGTATAAATGAATTGCCACAAGTTAAGGGAAAGAAAGCTTGTTTTAAAAATTACCTCTATTGAAGCTAGCAAAGGCTAGGCACTTTTTTGAGATTTTTATGCTTGTTTTTCTTACTCACCTAGTGGCGATAGTTCCCACTCCAGCTCCACCAACAAGTTAGTCAACAAAAAGGAACAAAGTGAAGAAAAACTTGAAATCAAATTGAAAATGCAACTTACTTATTTTGATCAAATTTTTCAAAATTAAACTTAAGAACCTAAAGCATAACATCAATTAAGGGTAGGAAACTTATTTTTGTATGCACTACTAACTTTTATGTAATGCTCCTACAAATGTTCTTCTAACTCTAAATTTTCCAAAATATTTGCACAATGAATTTGTTTAGAGTATTTTGTTAAGATCCTTACCTCTTTGTTTGGCCTTGTAACCCTCAACTCTGGTTTCTATACTTTCAGGTGCTTTTTCATCTAAAAAAATAGAATAACAGAGAGTTAGAATAGAGAATATGTCAATTTAAACTCAATAAAATGCAGCAAATTACAAGAGTCATATAATAGGTAGCACATGTTATTTAACTGTTACTACACGATATTTAAAACTTTGCAGGCAAAATTTAAATCTTAACACACATCATTTAAAAATGAATAGGTGTTAAAAGAATTATAACATGTGCTGCAAAAAGTTTAAATTGTGATAAAATATTGATCACAAGCGTCAAAGAAAAACTTGTAGGCGGTGTTTCCTGAGTCAAAGGCAATACTTTACGCTCGCAAGTGTCAAACTTTATCTCATAGGTGGCAGAAGAATTTAAGACAAAATTAAAAGGAATTCTGCAGGTGCTTCTTCTATGCTAGCAGTTGTGTGTGTGAAATAGATGCATGTGTGAAATAGTGCACCTATTATCTGTGACACAACACTTCAATAGATCATTATGTTAGTGAATATAGGGTTAGTAAAGCATGTGAATCCACTAAAATTTATCTATTGCTTTCTGACTAGGAAGAGTGAAAAATAACATAATAGCCCTCATATTATGCCTTTTTCAGTGACATACACAACCTTGCATAAAAGATTTGAATGAAAATTAATCTAAATGATCTCTAAACATGCAAAATAGCTCTAAAAAGCAAGATTATAACAATGCATAAACATGGAGCTAAAATGAAATATGAATCTATATTAATCCTAACAGCATAACAATGCATTTCAATCCTAAAATTAAGGGCCATTTGAGCTCAAAATCTCATTCTATTTATACAAGAAATGAGGAGAGAAAGGGGGGACAAGGCTCATTAATGGAGTTGCAATTGTCATCAATGGGGTGTAAGAGGCTTTAAATGCCAAAGGCATTAAAGAAGCATGGTGGAAGGCATATGCATTAAATGCAAGCATTTAAGAGGCATGGTGAGGGTTTAAGAAGCATGGGTGAGGGTTTGGAGTCAAGCTTGAGAAAGTTGACTTTCTCAAGTGGGTTGGATTCCTAATCACAAAATTAGGAATGTGACATCATTAGGAAGTGGGTTAGGATAGGATTAAGATTAGGATTAGACTTAGCGTGGGGGGAATCAGTTGGGATGGATTTGAACCCAGGATCATAGTGGTTGAGGTAGGTTATGTTAGGGGTTAAGGGGAATATTAATGAAATGAATTATAATTAAAATATTCATCCAGAAAAAAGGAAATTAATTATTTAAGCTTTTAATTATTGCTTTAGATAATTAATTAGGTCTATAGCCAATTAACGAGATTAATTTAGGCTAGAGGATAGAATTTTTGCAAGTGATTAGATATAATAGGGATTTATTTAATTCCTTTTAAATTAATTACCTTAGCCAGGTATTTATTTGAACTGAATTGATTGGTTTTGATTGGCTAAGGTGATTAATAAAATTGAGTGATTAGATCACTTAGGAGATTAATCTGATTTGAATAAATTACGCCAGCCGATCGAAGAGTTGTCTGGACATAATTGGGGGTATGATCACACTTAGGGAAAATAGGGTCTATAGTCAGAGAAGACCAAATTAGGGTGGTTACATTTTCCCCTTTTTGAATTGATATGCGAGCAGTGCATTGATTCAAAGAAAGTTTTTGACGTTGACTTCAGAAAGTTTGAGAATTTTGCTTATGATCGAACAAAATGCATGATTGAGATCAGTCTTACACTTGATTGAACTAAACTGATATAATTGAATTTGAACTTGATCGAACAAAGGTCAATAAGAAAAGACTTTAAAGATATCAATTCTGAACTTGGTTGTTGTCCAAAGATTGATAATACTGATTCTGAACTTGGTTGTCGTTCAAAAGTTAGTATGAAGATGCCAAGAGCTTAAAAATAATCTAAGAAAAAGTAGACATAGGATATCCATCTTGTGAGAATTGAAGCCTTCAATCTAATAGTTTTGACTTAGTCGAAGAACTATCATGCCTTTTAGTTTTTTGATAATGAAGTTGTTTTAATGTTGTTTCAAGAAAAAAATTGATTTGATAGTAGTGTGATCATGCCCCCTCCAGAATGAAATCAAAGAAAAGAAATAAAATCCCTTTGTTAAAATGATATATCACTTGGGAGAATAGGTAGGGCAAGAAAGGATAATGTCTTTTAGAAGAAGGGAAATACAAAAGGTGTGTTTAAGAATAAACACACAAGAACCAAGTTAATTACATGAAAATGTGAGTGGTGAGATCAATAAACTAATGTCGGACCAAGATTTTGGATGAAATGTGCAATTTGGACGATATAGAACCTGGAAAACTGAGTTTTGGAACATATGGAGCAATTCTGCATTTTCAGGAGATGTCAAAAAAATTGTACTGTACTATGTAAAATGCTTAGGTACCTTCGATTTGGTTTCCAATTGATCAAAAAGAGAACATAAATGGAGTTTTAGTTTCCTGGGAAGAGGTTGGAACCCCTAAATATCCCAAAAAGTCTAATATATATCTCAAAATTTACTTTTTACTATTCATTTTCACTTTTATCCTTGGCAATTCAGAGAGCTCTACAGAAAAGATGGTGGTCCCCATGCACAGGCATCATTTCAAGCTCAGTCGTCGATATTAGCGACCTGCTGACTACCCACCTCTGGTAAGTACATGGAAATCTATCATTTAAAATTTCTTGTTTTTAATTTGATATATTTTCATGCAAGATATGATCATTTTAGTCCTGTGTTGCATCTTGTTTTTTGTGTCGCACCCAGTCAATCCTGCATCATTTCTGGTCTGTGACCAAATTCTTGGGTCGCATCTGGTAATTTTAGGATTGCACCCTGCTAGGTCACTTCTAGTAAAATTTGGTTGATTGGTGTCAGTTTTTGTACCCTATCAAAATAGGGTCACACGTGGCATCCCATGTCGCATCCTGTAAAAGAAGGGTCACATCTCAGATGCCCCATCACATCCAAGAAATTGGGATTGCATCTTATAAAGAGGATTGCACCTCATAAAGACTATGTTATTTCTAGTTTTTAACACAATTATCTTCTCATTTTGACTGATTTTCTCTTGCTGACCATGAAAACACTTAGCTGATAGGTTGTCTTTGTAACTTTCTTAGATAGACTACTAATTCTAAATGTTTCCCTAAAAAATATATCTTTTTTTTTGTTGTTAAAAAATTTCCCTTTGAGGTGGTGTCATCCCGGAGTCCATATCCTAGCCGAGTGTTGGCTTTGTTACATCAGTTGACTGCGGATGAGCGAGAGTTAGGGGCTCGGGTTGGTCTAGCTGCATTAGGAGATTTAGCTGACATCAAGGTAAATCGAGGGTTGTTGATTGCTCTTGCTGAGAGATGGCATCTAGAGCACAACACCTTCCATCTCCCTACTAGAGAGATGACCGTTACACCAGAGGATGTGTGGTGGATTCTGAGAGTACCAGTGATGGGTCGAGACGTCCAGTTTGATTCTACATTGGCGACATCTATCGTGACTTCTCAACAATTTTTATAGGATTATAGCATCGCATGACAATATCTCACATGGGATTACATGTGTGATCATTATGATAGTCTTCCTGTATATTTGGCCAGTTTAATTGGGGGCATCCTTATGCTTGACCGAGGTCAGCACAAATTTATGGTCTGCTGGGTTGATATGTTGGAGCAGATGGTCATGGTCAGATGGAGTTTCACATGGGGTAGCTATATACTAGCACATATGTATAGAGAGCTCCATGAGATAGTATACCATCATACTCAGAGCATGACAGTACGTATATTAGTTCTTCAGATCTGGGCCTGGGAGCACATCCATGTTACATGACCGATAGTTGATAGACAACGGGCACCAGAGCAAATCTATGTTTTTATGTATGCTAGTTGGATTCAGCAGCCCCATCTGGGCAAGGTAGAGTACTGGTGCCACATTTTGGATGATGTTACTGCAGTGATATGGAGACCATACCTCAATTGTGAGGAATGGGCATCAAATAGGCGGCAGATGTTGTATTTATTTCTGAGAAGGTACCTCATTGGCAAGACTAGATATGTCATTGAGAGATTCTTAGTGACATGAGTACTGTGATAGTATGGGCATTTACAGGGCCATTTTTAGGACTTGACAATATATGCACAGATTCATCATGAGACACCATTATGGGGGTGTCAGTTGGGATATGAGACTATGCAGAGGGCTATTACAGAGATGTTGGCTGTGCAGTGGCATCTTCAGCTAGATGTAGCTGATGCAGGTTATTCTGTAGGATATCTCTTAGAGATGAGATAGTACCCGAAGCCTCAATTCACAGACCCAGTAGAGGTGGTCCCTCAGATAGAGGACCCATTAGATTATGATCTTGTGGAGGAAAATCCAATTAGAGGTTGAGTAGGAGCCCAGAGGGATAGGGGTGTTGGTATACATGGAGGGAGGAATGGAGGTAGAGATAGAGGTAGATATGGGAGACATCCTCCTCTAGATGATGGTGATGATGGTGGAGATGACAGGGGTAGAGGAGCTGTAAGTGGGGTTGGAGATGTGGTGAGTGGTAGTGGAGAGGGTCAACGCACCCAATTTAGATTTGTTGCTCCCCGGATAGATCCAGGGCCTTTAATTATAGGGGAGCAACATAGACAATAGAGGTAGGAGCAACAAAGGCAGCCAGTTAGGTGATAGGATAGACCATCAGGACAGGATTCTGGCAGGGGTTCTGGCTGATATGGAGATCCACTATCTCAGTGTGAGTGGGAGAGAGAGAATCTTAGAGTATGTATTACCACTTTAGAGGCTCTATTGATAGACATGGATGCACAAATGGAGCACCTTAGGGAAGAGTGGGATAGGTAGGGTGATATGCTCAGAGTGGAGAGAGATGCCCATGCTTGGATAGCCACTCACCAGGGATAGAGAGCAGCCTATTACTTTATTTTATACCATGTTGCAGTTCCAGAGGGCCAGAGAGCACTTTTTCATTCACGAGTTCCCCAACAGTCTGAGTGAGCTATGCCTCCTCCACTACCATTCATACCACCTCCTCCTCCTCCTCCAGATCAGGGAGAGGGGGGAAGCCAGAGCTGATCCTATACTTTGTTATATTTTGTTGAGAAGATCATTCTTTTTTTAGGATGATAGTTTATACCTGGATATCTAGTTTTGCCTGACATTCTAATACTCTGATACTCTTTATGCAGATTTGTGCCATATTGTTGATCTCTACCATGGTTATATATATATATATATATATATATATATATATATATATATCTGATGCAACTATTTCTGATTCTATGATGTTTCACGTGTTCTCTTTTCTTTGATTTATTGCACATGTGATTATGTTTATCTTGGTCTCATGATGATTTAGATAGATGATGACATCTTTTTATGCGTTGGTTTTATCACTGATATAAATGTGTTTCAAATGATACTATGTGAATATGCAAAATGTATGTTTTTTGAGTTTTTTGATTTTTTTTATGCAAGTAAAATGTATGGATGCATTTAGGATGTAAAATGAAATGCAATGCATAAATGCTTTGTTTTTGTATTTTCCTTTTGTCTCATTTTATGGATGCAAAATGTATGCTATGTATGTGCAATGACATAAATACCAGTAATATTAAATAGATGTAATTAACTTGGATTTAGAAGAAAATTGAAATCATTTTGAGCTCAGAGTCCTCATGCTTTTGTTTCTTTCAAAAATGCATCATGCAATCACTATATGCAGACTCCTAGGACTGTCACTGATGTGCAGATATTGTAGCATTTTATCATTATTGGGTGTTGTTTGGAATGGATACCACCTGATAGTACAACAAGCACTAATACCCACTGATATTATGAAAGTATGAATACTGTGTTTATCAGATGTAATGTTGGAAATAGACTTAGCAACAAGGAATAGAAGCCAAGATGACAAGATAGTCACCTTCTTTTTATTATATCAAAATCTGTGTAAGGTAAGATATTGAACCTGCAATGACCTTGAAAATTCATATCCTTGGGTATATTATGCTTCATATACTTTAGTAAGAATCTGACTTTAGAAAATAGACAAGGAAACTGTTTCAACCTCACCTTAGTTTATACATAACAAAGAGTGAGATATATGTGGCTATCCACTCATGTTGGCAGCTCTTACCATTAACATCCAAGTTAGGTAAAATTTATAGGATCATTTGGAACAATCACCATACGCAAAAAACCAAGAAAATGTTATGCGCCCTATCCTTGTGACTCTTTGTCTTTGCGCAGACATAATGGAGTAACTTGGAAGACATAACAATCATCAATTATGAATCAATCAAAGAAAAGTTACAACTACTTATATGTCCCTAGTTAAACATCATTAATACATAAAAGAGTTAGAATCAAACCAAGATCAAACCGTGTTTAAGTAGTATTGAGAAATACTATTGATTCATTTGTCAAGCGCAATAGAGATTCATCAATAAGAAATTCATATTTTAAGCAATATGGGTTCCATGTCTGTGTATAAATTTGTCTCTATTTTCAATCCAAGCTAGTGTTAGGAATATTGTTTTTGTTAGTGCAATGTTTGTGCCAGATAGGTGATTTATGAGGAAACACCCTTGTTTTGAGAAAGTGACATATTGGTGTAAATATCGAGAAGCATCATATCACAAGATAAACCATCCTATGATGACTTAGTAGACACAACCTATCATATGGGTGAAGATGCCCCTAGTGCAAAATGACTTGATCCTAAGACAAAAACACAGACAAATCCCAAGAAAGGATAAGATTTTTTTAAGGAAACAGAGTCAACTACTTAGCATAGGTGTAATAGTGAAGGCTTAATATTGGCAATGTATTAATAGATAGAGCACAGCACCCAAGTGATACTTGAAAACCAGGTTTTCACCACTTGGCAAGATCTTTTCTTTCTTTTTGCTACCAAGATGCATGTTTTACCAGGTTCTCAACAAGGCACTTTTTTTCTTTGTCAAATTTTTTTGCTATTTTGAATGTTTTTGTATTATCAAGGCGCCTGTTTGCAATTTTTTCACCAAGGATACCTTTCTTCAGGACTTTATCCACTATTTTTGGATTTCTTCGGGATCAATTTTCTGAATGTTTTTGGTATTTTCTGAGAACTATTTCATTATACAAGCTCTGCTAGCCAAACATTTTAAGTGTAAAACTGCTTCAAATGTAGTGTATTGATGGGATCTAAAAGGACATCTCCTTTAGGTGTAGCTAGTTGATAAGCCCTGGTCCCAAAAGTAGCAGTAATGATATAAGGTCCCATCCAATTTGGTTCAGACTTTCCTTTCTATTCTCTATTAGGCTGGTTTTTAGGATTCTCCTTTAGGATGAGATCCCCCACTTGAAATTGTTGTGGTTTGACCTTTTTATTGTACCCTTTGGAAATTCATGCTTGGTACATTTTTAGATGATTGAATGCCTATTTTCTGCACTCATCAAGTAATGCTAGTGCATTCACTCTATCAATGCAGTATTGCTCATCAGTAACAAGACCTTGTAAAGATATCCACAAAATTAGGACTTCAACCTCAATAGGTAGTACTGCTTTAGCACCATAGACTAGAGCAAATGGTGTGGCTCCTGTTGGTTTTCTGATGCTTGTTCTATAGGCCCAAAGTGCTAGATTTAGTTTTAAATGCTAGTCTTTGCCAGGCTTACTCACAGTTCGGTGTAGGATTTTGAGAATATTTTTGTCAGATGCCTCAGCCTGTCCATTACCTTGAGGGTAATATATTGAGGAGAAATGTTGAGTGATGTGGAACTATTCACAAAGGTAATCAATGTCTTGGTTTTTAAATTGGCCCCCATTGTCTGTTACAATTGAAGAGGGTATCCCATATCTACAGATAATGTAGTTCAGAATGAACATAGCCAACTATTTGCTAGTGGCTTTGATTAGTGGTATGGCTTTGACCCACTTCATGAAATAATCAGTGGCCGTAATGATGAACTTGTGTCCATTTGAAGAATTAGGATATATTTGTCCAACCAAGTCAAAGGCCCATTGTTGAAATGGCCAATGTGTTATGAAAGGTATGAGATCTCTGGCAGCAGCATGGATAAGATTTCCATGTGTTTGACATTTATGACATGTGTTTTAAAATTGAATAGCATATTTTTCCATTGTAGGCCAGTAATAGCCTACTATGAGTAGTTTCTTAGCTAATGAAAATCCATTTGAGTGTGATCCACATACACCTTCGTGGACTTCTTTTAATGCGTGACTTGACTCTTTGTGTTCTAAACATATAAGAAGTGTACCATTGAGACCTCATCTATATAAGTTATTAGTTATGAGGACATAATGCAATTCTATCCTAATCAAGGCTCATTTTTCATTTCTCGACAGATCATTGGGAATAGTTTGGTCAGTTAGGTAAGAAATGATCTTAACATACCGAGATTGGTCTTGGGTGTTTAAAGCACAAATTACTTGGTATTCAAGGGTATCAAAGGCTAGGTAGGATAGTTCTTCCACCAAGAAGTCATAGTGGAATTGATGTTCCTCTAGTTATAACATGGATGCCAATGTAGCCATAGCATTGGTAGCCTTATTCTATGTTCTGGGTATTTGCTGGAATGTGACAAAGACAAAGTATTTATTTAGGTCATCCACCAATTGTTTGTAGGGAATCAACTTCTTATCCTTTTTCTGATAATCTCCATTGACATGATTGATAATGAATTTGGAGTCACCATACACATGTAACTCTACAATCTTCTATTCTATAGAAAGATTAAGACTTTTTACCAATGCTTCATATTAAAAAATGTTGTTTGTGCATGGAAACATCAATTTGCAGGACTTTGGTATCTAGTAGCCCTAAGGAGTGATGAATAGAACCCCCAATCTAGAGCCTTGTTGTGTGAAAGAACCATCAAAGTACATCTTCCATGGATACACAGTTAGATGCATAATTATTTCATCAAGAAATTCAATTCTCAAAGGTTCATCATCTTGGAGTGGTGAATCAGCTAGTTGATCTATGAGGACTTGTCCTTTAATAGCACTTCGGTCCACATACTCTATGTCAAATTTTCTCAGAATGAGGAACCACTTTTCTAGTTGTCCTTTTAATTGTGTTTTACTTAGAAGGTACTTCAAAGGATCTATCTTTGTAATGAGCCTTACTGTATGTGATGGCATGTAATGTATTAATTTTTGTGATGGAAAGACAACCGCTAAGCATGCTTTCTCAATAATGTTGTAATTGAGTTCATAGGAGACTAGTGTTCTACTGATGTAGTATATTGCTCTTTCTTTCTTAGTGTCATTTTCTTGTGCCAAAAATACCCCTAATGATGTAGCTATAGCTGAAATATATAGGAGTAATGGGTTTCCATGGATGGGTGCCATAAGAATAGGAGGAGTAGCCAGGTACCCTTTTAATTCTTTGAAATTGGCTTCACAATGTTCATCCCATTTGAAGGTGACCCCTTTATTTAGTAATTTGGTAAAGGGTTGTGCCCTATCTGCAAGTTGTGATATGAACCTCTTGATTGACTGGAGTCTCCCTTGTAATGTCCTCATTTGACTGATGTTGCATGGAGGAGCCATTTCTAGTATAGCTTTGACTTTTGCCGGGTCCACCTCAATTCCTTTTGCTGAGACAATAAATCCTAGGATCTTTCCTTATTGGACCCCAAAGGCACATTTCTTGGGATTGAGCCTAAGTTGAAATTGTTCCATACGATCCAATATTTTCCTAAAGTCATCAATATGAATATTCCATTCTTTTGATTTAGCTAAGGTGTCATCCACATAATCCTCCATGTTTTTATGCAGCATATCATGGAATATAGTGGTCATTGCTCTTTGATATGTAGCTCCTGGATTCTTTAACCTAAATGGAATGACAATCCAGCAAACAGTTCCCCATGCACATGTAAATGTGGTCTTCTCTTGATCTTCAAGAGAAATTTTAATTTGGTTATAGCCTGAGAAACCATCCATTAATGAATACATTTGGTAGCTTGTTGTGAGGTCTATGATTATATCAATATTAGGAAATGGAAAATCATCCTTAGGAGATTCTTTTTTTAAGTCCCTGAAGTTGGTACAGATCCTAATGGATTTATCTGATTTAGATACTAGGACTACATTATAAATATATCCTGCATAAGCGATGACTCTGATGAATCTAGCTTTCAACAATTTTTCTAGCTCTACTTTTACTAGTAATGCAACATGAGGATGCATCTTTCTGAGCTTTTGTTTCATGGGTTTAATCCCAGGAGCTATAGATAAGTGGTGCATTATCAATTTAGGATCTAGCCCAGGCATATCTATGTAAGACCATGCAAAGTTGATCTTCTTCTCTTTCAAGAACTCAGAGAATTGTGCCTTTTCTTCTCTTGATAAAGATTGTGTTAGGTGAACAATTTGA
The DNA here is from genome assembly GCA_018584345.1 of Thuja plicata. Lineage (NCBI taxonomy): Eukaryota > Viridiplantae > Streptophyta > Pinopsida > Cupressales > Cupressaceae > Thuja > Thuja plicata. The sequence goes on along the minus strand of MU228413.1, from coordinate 699,134 downwards.
GGATCTTCAGTTATGCCCAAGTTAACTAGTTGTGTTGGTTCAATCAGAACTGAAGATCTTTCTTGAAAGTGCTTGGGGAAGATATCAAGAATCTCATCCTTTTGTGCCTTTGAGAGGTTTTCACCATCGGATACATATTTTGTTTTTACTATTTTAGAATTTGATACTGCCACAACATTGTTTTCACCATCACTTTTTTTTTCAATTTGTGACTGAGAAACTTGATATCCTCATGTGACATGTTCATGCTCCTTGCATTGGTGGAAGAAGGGTATGGTTCACAAGCATTTAGATAGAAAGCCAAAGTATAGTCATTAGGGAAGTCAAGGATGGGATTAGGATTGGAATTAGTCCAATCAATTAGATCTGGGTTTATCAAAGACAATGATTTCAACTTTGGGAAGGACATCATCACATTAGCGTCAAGACTATTAACTGACATGACATGTTCTGTTAAGTTAATTTCTTCGATATTTAGATAAATAAGAGTTATATCATCATTAAAATGGCCATTGTTAGTTATATGTAGACCAAACTCTAGTGAATCTTCAATTGAGTATTCATCATCATCTCTTTGTAGAAGGAGGCTCCTAGCTTGTCAACTCTGAATTTCTTCTAGGCCTAGGAAAACACTAGTTTCTTCATCAATGATTGGGGGAAGGAATTCCTCCTCTACTTTAGGAGTATCAACATTGTTAGGAGTAATGTTAGGATGTTCTTAGAGTGCTGATGGAGCTATAAACATGTGGATTACATCTATTTCAATGTCCTTTATGGTGACAGATAGCTCATCCAACTCATAATCATGAGAGTGAATTACTTCATCATCAGACCTGTTTAAGAATTCAACAATGGTTATCTGATGTACCAGATTAGCCACTTGTGGATCAAAGTGTGGTAAATCAAGGACATGTGTGATTGTGACTAACTGCCCCTTGTTAGGACGTGAATCTTGTTTTTGGGGTGTGCCTGCAATAGCCATTGCTATCAATGGTACTACTGTATTGTCTTCTATTGCTTCTCCCACCTCTTGAATAGGAGCTTGTTTTAACAAAGGTATGAGAATGTCTTGTGGTGTTTCAAAGCTTGGTACATATCACTCACCTTGATATTTAGGATTTCTATACCAACATGTAATAACCTCTCATAGGACCATGGTTCTAGTTCTACTTCTTCTATTTCATCACTCCCTTTGTTAGAGATTAGACTATCTTTTTAAGCAGGTTTGTCAGATTCATTATTAAATCCCAGTCCCATTTTGTCTCTGGTATTCCTGAATTCCATGTGCATAGGTTCAATGAGTCCCTTTCCATTGTCTCCTAAAGGTCCTTTTCATTTATATCCCATTTTTTTGAGGAGGTTGTATCCTTTACCATACTGTTCTAGGGATATTTCTACATATTTCACCTTAGCTTCCTTTGGTTATCCCTTGTAAAGCCAGTCCAAGTCTGCCTATTCTTCTGTGTTATTTAAAGAAGATGTGGATGCCTTAACCATGCCAGTTGCTTTATGGATTTCCAGCTCTTTAGATGTAGTAGGTGTAAAAGATGAGGAAGGTCTTCCATAAGACCTTGGTGATATTGGTAATTTTGTCAATGATGGAGTCATGTCTAATTTCTATTCTCCCATACCTATTTCTTCAAGTTTTAAGGTCTTTCCAAAGCCCTTCATCACCATGTATTTTGTAATCTCAGGTGGAATCTCTTTTGGAACCTCCTTGTTATGTGGGACCATACTACCTTCTTTAACATTGTTGCACATATAACTGGCATCGACAGAACTTGTTACCTCTACTCCATTGTGTGGGAATTCGATACATTGGTGGTAAGTAGATGGTACAACTTGCATTTCATGGATCCAAGGTTTCCCTAATAGGATGTTTTAGGCCAAAGGAAGATCCAGAACTTGATATATGATGTTCCTTTCAACTGGCCTGATCCTGATGGGCAGAATAATAAGACCTTTAGAGGATCTTTCTTCCTCATCATAAGCTTTGATAGTGATTTTGCTTCTAGAATCAATGGTTTGTTCTGATAGACCCAGTTTCCTTATTAGGTTAAGGGTAAAAATATTCAATCCTGTGCCACCGTCTATCAATACACGTCTAACACAGGATTTTTGAATAGGACTTCAATATGAAGGGGTTGATTGTGAGGATGTGTCAATGATTTATCATCCTCTTCAGAAAAAGATAGGTAATGTGGTGCTGAGATATGGTTAACCATCACTTGGAATTTGTTTATATCAATATCCTTTGGTACATTAGTGGCATGTAGGGCTTGTTCCTAGATTTCCCTATGCACTGTGGAAATTTTTAGTAACTCAAAGATGGAAATTTTAGCAGAGGTTCATTGCAATTGATCCACCAAGTTATACTTTTCTGCAGGAATAGTAATAGTTTGTTTTGTTGTTGTTGGCTTGGGGATAGTAACAACAGGAACCTTGGATGTTGTTGCTAGTTTTGATGTGGAATTAGGTCCTTTGATTGTGACTTGTGCTTGACTCTGTGTTACTACATTTTTTTGGTAAGATGCATTTTTAACACCTTTGATTGTGACCACATTAATCGATTCAGTTTTAATGTCTAGCATGTTGATCACATTGTCATTTTTTGAGTAGGTTTAGTTTACTTCATTACCTTTTCCTTTGGATGCTTCCCCTTTCTCATAATTAGGGAACAGTTTGTTAAATGTTGTATGGTCTTCATTAGTAGTGTGTCCTTCTACCTTGATTTTTCCTACTTCAATAAGGTCTTGGATAACATGTTTGAGTTTCAGACAATTGTTAGTTTTATGTCCTTTGTTCTTGTGAAAAACACAATATGAATTGTCATCCCACCATCTGGGTTTGACTTCTGGCTCCCATGGTTTTTAATCTAGGATTGTGAAAACCTTTTTATCTAGTAGAGTCTTCAAAATTATTTCAAGAGGCTCTCCCAAAGGAGTGAATGTTTGTTGAGGTTTGGAAGTTCATGGTCGACCCTTGCTATTATCATTGTTTTCTTTAGGTAAGGAGGTTGTTACCTTGGCATCTTTGCTTTCTTGCATATTATTAGTCAGATTGAACACCTCGGGTTTAGGGATAATATTGGATATGTCTACTACCCCATTGTTGACAACATTTTTGTTTTGTTTCCACCATTTAGGCTTGGAGTTGGAGTTGTTAGATTTGTTCTCACTTTGAGGAGTGATCTGCCCCTTTTTAACCATGACTTCTTTAATACGGATGAATTTCTTGATCATCATCTCAAGGCTAGGGGAGTCTTTCATTTATAATGTGTAGTTCAACTCAGGTATCAAGTTATTAACAAATATTTCCATTTTCTCAGATTTGGGAATGGCTCTTGAGTATCGTGCAAAGATTTTCCTCCACCTTTGTAGGAAATGTGTAAATGATTCGCCAGTATTTTGTTTAGTGTTACACAGATCCATCATGGTTACATCTTGTTGTATGTTATAGGAGTAATGTTGGATAAATTGTTGAATTAAATCCTCAAAAGTCTTGACCTTAGGAGTTAGTTTTGAGAACCACTCCATGGCATTGCCTCCTAGGCTTCCAAGAAAGAGCCACATGAGGTATGTAGGTTCATGCATGTATTCTATGCTTAGAGCACAAAACTCTATAATATGGTCATGTGGGTTAGTCTCTCCCATATATTTGTCATATTTTTGCCTCACCATGTTGGGAGGAAATGGAACCATAACAATACTCTTGTTAAAAGGAAATGGACAAATGGAGTCCAAAGAGTATTTTGTCTTGGGTTTAGCCTTCTCCTATTTGAGATTCGTAAGTTCAGTTTGCATTAATGTGAGTTGTTTGGCAAGAATAGAGATAGGAGTTGACACCTCCTTTTCTTTTAGTTGTTCAACATCATATTCCTTAGGTAATTTCATGCCCATGGATGCTAGATGGAGAAAGTATTTCTCTTTATCTTTGCCAATTATCTTTTCCAATGTCTATTGGAATTTCTTTCTTTTCTTGATTTTATTGTATTCTTCTTTAGTGATGTCATCTTCATTGTCTAAGTTAAATATAGGATAGTCAAATGTGGGTTCTTCTTCTTCATCGGTATCTTTGTGCTTTTGGTTTTGATCATTGTCATATTCATTAAAAGCCTCACTCCATTTGTGATTGGATATGTCCATTGCTGGGGAGTCTAAATCGAGTAAAGAACTCCGATATGTTTCTCCTTGAAAGTGTAGTGATTTCAGAAGTACTTCTCAAGTGGGTTGGATTCTTAATCACAAAATTAGGAATGTGACATCATTAGGAAGTGGGTTAGGATAGGATTAAGATTAGGATTAGACTTAGCATGGGGGGAATAGGTTGGGATGGGTTTGAACCTAGGATCAGAGCGGTTGAGGTAGGTTAGGTTAGGGGTTAAGGGGAATATTAATGAAATGAATTATAATTAATATATTCATTCAAAAATAAGGAAATTAATTATTTAATCTTTTTATTGCTTTAGATAATTAATTAGGACTATAGCCAATTAATTAGATTAATTTAGGCTAGAGGATAGGCTTTTTGCAAGTGATTAGATATAATGTGGATTTATTTAATTCCTTTTAAATTAATTACCTTAGCCATGTATTGATTTGAATTGATTTGAACTGAATTGATTGGTTTTGATTGGCTAAGGTGATTAATAAAATTGAGTGATTAGATCACTTAGGAGATTAAATATGATTCGAATAAATTACGCCAGCCGATCAAAGAGTTGTTTGGACATAATTGGGGGTATGATCACACTTAGGGAAAATAGGGTCTATAGTCAGAGCAGACCAAATTAGGGTGGTTACAACAGGCACCATCAAATTGTTCATTGGTGTCATTTATCCTACAAACTACAAAATTAGCACAAAAATGAAGGAAAAATACATAAAACCTTAAAAAAATGATGAATTGAGGCTCAAAGCCCCACGGTGGGCACCATTTGTGTGTGAATTAATTACACCTTCATGAAATTAGTTTATTTAATTAAAATTCTATGAAAAAAATAATGGAAATTTAAGATAAGAATGGAAATTAAATCAATAAGCATCTCATGGCTCTCTATCTAACCATGTTAATAAAGCTCTCAGCCTTAATCTATATCAATGATAGTCCTAGAACGAGAATTTGATGAAGATAAATTCCTAAATCTAGCACAATTCTCTGAAATGATGATAATATTGTATTCGAATGCACTCAAAATGATCCCCATAATGCTAAAATGCTATGATAATCTCTCAAATTCTCAAATTTCTATGAAAATGACAAGAGGTTTGATGCTTTGCATTCAAATCTCTAGGATCCTTATGCTCTCAAAATGGCTTTTATTTATAGGATTTTCCCAAGTGTAGGGGGTGGAGTTAGTTGATCATATTTAAGCCATGGTTGAGTGAGAGGATTTAAAATGGTTTCAAATGGGTTGACAATTTAAATGATTGTCTCAAAGGTTTGGACAAAGGGACAAATTTGAGTGATTGAGATTGAAAGTCCAAAATGAGTGATTGAGATTCAAATTTAGAAGTGATCCATGTGCTTTGTGTTCTCAATTCCCATTGGTTGCTCAAATTCATGTTGAAAGATATTAGGATTATTTAATTAAATCAATTTATTAAATTAGTCATGTAGGGATGAATATGTTCAATTTGATTTTTGATTTAAACTATACAATTAATTGATTACAATCAATTATATAATTTTGATGTCCCTTTTAGACTAATTTTTTATTATTTGATGTCATGGTTAATTAATCCTTTGATTTAGCTTGATTTTGTCCAATTTGATTGATAAATGTCCATTTGATTTTATTTTGATCCATTTTGATGAGATTTGATGAGATTAGGAGCAATTTGATGAAAAGTGCAGATTTGGTTGATTAGAGACCACCTAGTCAATTTTAGTTGTCTACAGTTATTATCATCTAACTCATGCAGAGCTGCAATAGATGATGTCAGAAAATTTTCTTGAAACCTTAAATCCTAAGAAACTTAGACCATAACTTTAGCACTATCCATGGATTGAAGACAAGAAAATGTCATCGATAAGACATAAAGAGCCTTCATCACTTTGAGCTCCACAAGACTTAGGAGGGTATTCCTACTTTTAAGTCTACATACATCATAAATCAACATTAGCAACTAAATACAAACTTGTAAATGTGAATAATTCTTAGATTCAAATGAATGGGGCTTACATTTCATAACTTGAACAATTAATCCATTCAACATCAAACACCACTGAGAATAAAATTATATTACTCCTACCATTACTCAACATAATATTAAAGGAATTTCTCTTTTGACTTTATGGGACCAAACATAAATAATATGTGTAAGATCGACTAGTGCAAAAAGAAGGCCAACAAAGCCAAATACCAAGCATTCCTCACTATAAAATCTCAAATATGTCTTGAATGTCGTAAAATAATGTTATCGCCTAGTGAAAATAGGATCACCAATATATGCACATCACAAAACCATTCTTAATAATCCTTTTGAGGACATAAAACTGTCATTTCATTTGTTAAAATAATTACACTGCTCGTAGAACAAAAGGCAATAATAAATGGAATACACGATAGAAAATGTGTCTGCAAAGTATAAATAATCCTTGATTATTTCAACTTAAAGAAATTAAAAGCACTTCAAAGTTGAGACGAATGATGACAAAAGTCAACCATGAAATTTTATTTCAAGGCACATGAGATATTATGCTTCAAAATTATTGGCTACTTATTATGAACCTTGACTCTTGACACTTAATAATTTTACAACATTCTTCCTACTTCCACAAAATTCAAAAGATTTGGAAAACATAAGAAAAGAGAAGAAAGAAGAATGAACAGACAAGAAGAGAAATAACTATATTTCTCATCTCCAGCCACATGTACTTTCTTCAATATTTTATTTTTTTAGTCATCCTTTATCTAACTAAAATCTGTTGCTCTTTTATGCCTTTCACCACCCACCTGCAACTGAAAAAATACCATCATGACAACCAAAAGATGCACTGTCATTAGTTTAATGTGCCATATCTCTTACAAAAAACATTCTTGTAAAAACATTGTTATGAGTTTATTCAGTTGGTCACACAAAGACACCCAAGGTCAGAGTGCATCCATAGGATCTAGGGTCTAGGGTGCTAGTTTGGATTCCAGCCATGCCCCTATTGCACTATGGTGAATTTGACCATAGGGAAGCATAAAATGTAGGATTCTAACCATATCCCTCTTAGTATTAAGAGATCCAAGATTACTAATAGGGGGGGGGGGTGAATCCGTAATCAACCAAATCTAACTTTTCATCAACCATTCAACCACTTGCATCAATAAACATTCATTGCATGAAAAAATAAACAATAAGAATAACCATCCACAATCATGCAACACAGTAACACCAAAGTTTTTCTCATGGAAACCAAACAGGGAAAAAATAGGTGTCAAGATGGAACCCACTAAAACATTCACTCTTTCAAAGTAGACCTGGTTAAGAGCTTAGCCCCATTAAAAGCTTACAAAATGCCCGGTTAAGAGCAAGAACCTGTTAGGAGTCACTCGGTCAAGGGATTTACCTCTATCCCTATTAGGAGCTTAACCCTGTTATGTTTAACTTGGTTAAAGGATTTCAAACCTTGATTAAAGAGTCACCCTATTAAAATATTTACAATTCAGACATGTTAGGATCTACTTGGTTAAGGGATTTAGCTTAATGAAGCTATTAGGAATCAATAAGTATTTGATCTGAAGAAGTTGCACTCTCTACTAGTACAGATCTAGTTCAAACTTAATCTTTGCTACACATGTAGACAATCTTCTCTCTTCTACCTTCTCTTGATTGCACCTCTGTATCCACGATCTACACTTGTACATTTCATCATTTTACATATTTATTCAATACAAGTACATTAGGAAAATTAACTGCCTTACAAAATGATTTACAATATTTCCCGCTCAATGAAAAAACCCTAAAACATATTAAAAAAAACACATGCTAACAAAATTAATTCAGCCATTGGATTCATCAAACATTGATTTGACAAAGAAAATTCAAACCATATTACACTCTTTAATGTTCTTGGATAACCTCCAATAAATTTGATCATAAAAAAATCACAAACATGCCAAATCATCAATCCTTATTAATCAAAAACATCACTACTATCCCTCAAACACATCAATACATACTGCAACATGGTGCATCATCACTAGTTAAGGATTTGGCTGACTGTTCTAAAGAACACCTTTAACTCTTTGTTGAAAAACCTTTTGTTACTTGAAAGTTTGTCTTCCGATCATCAAAACCTGATGCAGTTACAACCATAACCTCATGACATATCCAAGATACACATATTATGACCAAAACATTTGAATCCAAACATATTTGACACAATCATAAAGTCATTCTTTATGTGCATCATCATGTTCTTCATGTTAACCTATCAACATTCAATCAATCATAACTCACACCAATCATAAGATCAACCAGTGCGGTCATAAATATAGAATCTAGAGACATCACTGAGTATACCTATACAACCACACACACCAAATCATACTACAAATCTTGATTCATCCTTTTTAACATACATCTACATAACATGCACACTGTCACCCAACAAACACTAAGTTGACATCAATGACAACATCATAACAAAGCAACCTATCATTAGTTCAACACTATAACATACTCAAATTTAGTTTGGATTATTTATGCCAAAAATATCCCCCTTTGGCATTGATGGAAACACCAACAATACCAAGCAATCATCTAGAGAAACTAGATACCAAAAACTTCTCTCCCTTAGCTGATATACTTTTTTATTCTCTGATCTCAATCTCAGATTCTTCTCAAATTCTTCTTAAATTATTCTCTTGTCATCTCCCCTTTACTTATTATTTTCTCCCCCATTGACAACAATTTCAAAGACTTAATAGGCCCAATACATCATTTGTTGCAACTTTCTTCATCTCCTTTTGATTGCCCCCTAAGGAGTATCCCCTGAACATCAATCTACAGTGAAAGATATGGCAATAAATTCATTAGATTGATGCACCTACAACATATTAGTTATGTTTAGGTGGGGGAATCACCCTATCTTACCTCTAAGGTAATCAAAAGTATCCTTAGGTAATGGCTTAGTGAATATATCTAATATCTACTCCTTTGTTGGAACATATTCGAACTTCACCTCTTTCTCCAGCACTTGCTCTCTTAGAAAATGATACTTAATTTCAATGTGCTTAGTTTTAGAATGCATCAAAAAATTTGTGGAACTATTAATTGCACTTGTGTTATCACAAAAGATAGTTACAAGTTTAGTCACCTTTTCTTTGATGCCTTCAAGAATCTACTTCATCCATGCAATCTGTGTTCAATTTATAGCTACTGCAACATATTTAGCCCCTTTTGTGGATTGTGAGATACAATTATGCTTCTTGCTTTTCCAAGACACAAGCCTACCGCCAAGAAAGAATGCACCACCACTTGTTCTCTTTCTATCATCAACATTTCCTGCCCAATCAACATCAGTATATACGCTTAAAAATAAAAATTACCATCATGAGCATACCATAGACCATAGTCAATTGTCTCTTTTAGATATCTGAATATCCTCTTTACAGCAATCATATGAGATTCCTTAGGATTTTATTGAAATCTAGCGACTAGGCAAACTTCTTGAGAAATATATGTTCTACTATGAACAACATACTGCAACTTATCAATCATAGATCTGTACAAAGTAGGATCAACTACATCAAATTCATCATCCTTAGATAATTTACACCCAGTTACCATGGGAGTTCCAACTATTTTGGAATCATCCATACCAAAGGTCTTGAGTACTTCATTCACATATTTGGATTGACTGATATATATTGTTCTTTAGTTGTAAATTTTTCAATCCAATAAAGAATTTGATCTCCCCAATCATTGACATCTCAAATTCCTTCTTCATTTCTTCAGCTAAAGCTAGACTCATCTAATCATTACCACCAAAGATAATGTCATCAACAAAATTTTTAGCTAACAACAGTTTACCTCCAACTTTAAGGTACACATTACTATCATCACATGTTCTATCAAGACCAATTTGACATGGTGAATCTTTAATTAGTAGTTTCAAGCATCCTATCACAGTTGCTACATGTCAGGGAATCCATCCTCCCATCGTGAAGTAGAAAATATCTCATATTTTTTTATAATTGAATAAGTGTTTGTAAAGATTTTCCTATGCTAATAGTTCTATATTTGAACAATCTTTTCACTTTGAAATCATTGCATATAATGTGATAGAAAACAATAATTAGAGGAAATGCGAAAGAAAAAGTGTACATTGTCAATTTAATCATTACATGGTGTTGTAGTTTTTATGAATCTGGACAATTTCTTCATTTTAAATATGGGGGCTTCTCTGGGTTAATCATTATTTTGTACATATAAGTGAGGTAATCGATCCTCCCATCACAAAGTAGGAAATATCTCATGGTTTTTTTATCATTCAATAAGTGTTTGCAATGATTATCTTGCATTGATAGTTGTATGTTTCAGTCATTCCACCTTGAAATCATTATGTATGTAATGTGATAGAAATAAATAATTAGAGGAAATGGGAAATAAATAGTGTACATTGTTGATTTAATCATTACTTGGTGTTGTAGTTTTTAAGAATCTAGACACTATACTTACTTAAATTGTGCTCATTAAATTGTTTGTGATGGAGCTTACATTATTTGTATGCATTGTTAAGTTGACATTGACTGTATGTATTTTTCTTATAATCATCTACTTCAAACAAAGTCATTTTAGGTTAAGTTATAAGCATGACAGGAAAAATAAAGATAAGGACAAAAAATATTGCTCATTCACGTATAAGAGTGCCTTATGGAGTGCATTTCACGGATACATAGGTTAATCTAGACTATGTTCTCATTGATGCTCCTACTGCCAATCCACAAAATGTCTTCACTGATGCTCGTACCCTTAATTCAATAGATGTCAATGTAGAAGAAGGAAATGGAGGGGAATTTTCATTAACTAACGTTGCCCATCTAACCCCAATAAGATGATGGTTAATTGAGGACATGGATGATGCACTTAGCAGTGTTGAGAAAGGTGAGATATCATGTAGGGGTGTAAAAAAGAAGTGGAAGATACTTGCTTCCAGTTTGAGGGCCTAGCTAATGGGTACTACTGTCACTAAGAAGAGGGGGGCCAAAATAACCCTAACTATTGAAGATGAGGAAGATGTTTTCAAGTGGTTCAAGGACATGGAGGATATGGGAAACAGTGTACAAGTCATTCATTTGTAGTGAAATTTTAGACCCAGATAACTGCATGAAGGGTTAACCCTTTCACAAACAGAATGCCAGGAAGATCATGGTGGCAAGGTTTCATATGCTGTCACAAGGACTTGAGTATTAAAACATTGAAAGGTGTGGACACATATAGAGCTATAATGGTTTGTCCTACCATTGTAGCATGTTTTTATGATAACCTAGAAATGGTGTACAACCTCAACCACTATGGGTCTTATAGAATATGGAACTGTGATGAAACAGGAGTGCAAGCTAGATGAAACTATGGTATGAGAGTGATTGTGTGTATGGGAGCCAAAAAAATCCCACAACTAATCTCAAAAAGTAGGGAATGGATCACTATTCTTGAATTTGTGAGAATTTATAGTATGAGATACCTGATTTTTACATGTTTAAAGCAAAGAGACACATTAAAATTACATTGTCAATTGTGATCTTGGGGAGTGCATGTCAATACAAAAACATGCATGGATGATGAAGGAGTTATTTCTGAATTGGCTGGACCACTTTACAAGAAAAATCCTTGACGATTTCTCTCCCTCAAACAGGGCACTTCTCATATTTGATGGTCATGGAAGCCATGTGGTGTGACATAAAATTGACAAAGAAAGACAACTAGGAATAGATCTAGTTACACTTCCCGCACATACCAACAATAAGTGTCAACTGTTGGATGTGAGTGTTTTTTCACCATTTAAAATATACTTCAAAAAACATAGAAACTTGTGGTTGGCCAACAACCCCCAGATTGACATTGGATGTCAAGAGATGGCAATGTCGGCCAAAAAAGCATTCAAATTGGCACTGACCCCAGACAACATAATTAGTGGGATTTGCAAGACATGAATATGGCCTTTCAATCAGGATGCCATAGTGGATAATATGAGGCCATGCGAGGATTTTATTATTAATGAGGATGTCAGAATGGGATCGGTTCAGCCTCATCCTAAACTTGTAGTTCTAGGATCACCGGGATCAATAGGTGGTGAAAATGTAATTCAAGGTGAGGGGAGGGAATCAAATTGGAAGCATTTATGCAATTTAGAGGATACAATGAAGATTTAATTAATAGATTTTTTAGAAAATATAATGAAACCTATCAAGGGGAAGAAACTAATGCAACAGATGAGAAGCAAGAAAACCATGTGTAACAAGCAACCCATGAGTAGCAAGAAAACCATGAGCAGCAAGAAAACTAGGAGCATCAAGAAAACTAGGAGCAGTAAGAAAACCATGATTCATTGGCCATTGATGTTGGATTGAGCTTCCAAACACAACCTTCTAAACTAGTTAACTATGTGGAGGAGGACATTTCTCTATTAATTCCCTCATTGTACCACATGCTGACCCATCTGACATTATCCACTACTTTGTAAATGCAAAGAATTAGGATGAATTAGATAGTTAGATGTGTGATGATACCCATCTCACAAGTGACCATGATGACAATGCTGAATTTGTGGCATGCATACCTTTTGACACCGAACAACCTACTAGTTCATCCAACTGATTCCTAGTATTACCCATGCAAAGGATGCATCATTCTCCATGTGAGGCACATAATGGGGTGCTACATTAAGAAGGAATTCACAAACACTAATATCTAATGAGTATGTTAAACAACTTCAGGAACAAGAATTGATTAAGAAGCATCTGAAGGAGAATGCAATACACAAGAAGGAGAAAATGAGGGAGAGAAAAGAAGAAATAGAGTCCAACACTCAAGAAGCATAAAGTTTAAGGGCAGAGAGACAATAATAAAGGCTAAGAGATGTCACAGAGAAAGAAAAATGAGTTGAAGAGAAGGCACGTCAAAAGGAAAAAAATACAGAGAGAAAGAGAAGATAACCCAAATGCTCCTAAATGACATAGAGGTAACAAGGGAAATACACCTTCCATAAATAAAACCATTACACTAAGTGCACGTATAGAAGATATAGTAATTCCAGGTTCCCTAGAGAGTGTGAGTACACCCAACACACCTCTTCCTTCCCAACACCAAAGACATCTTGACATATTCAATATTTTCCCCCCACATTGGCAAACCTTAATATGCATCAAGTGAAACCCCCAGAACCCTCATCAAAAGTGACAAACAATGCTAACCACAACACAATACTATCTCAGCTAGTTAATTTGATTAAGTATACTCCTCAATTCACATCTCCTACTACTGGAGGAGAGAGTAGTGGAATTAGCTTCCATAGTCCTATTCCATTTCCTGGTTTCATAGACAACTAAGGGTAGTTAAACTAGTTGCAAAATTTTGATGGATGTGGCTTGTTGGTGCCCAAAAACAATGGATCAGATTTGGCCAACTAATAGGTACACACTAATACCTCTGCAATTTTGGCTTAGTTAGGCCAAGGTTGGTAGACCTGATTCCACTTCAAACTGAACAATCCTCTATGATGCCTAACTACATACACAGATAATCAAATCTCTTCCCAAGGTGGTAAAAGGTCCTTGGAGGAAAACAATACAATCTCTTGATGCTCTTTAATATCAAAATTTAAACTAAATTGAATTATCCATAAAAACCCTAATTTTAAATGCTATGAAAAATGATTATATTATCTACAAACTACAAAATGTAAATTAAATGATGACTTTCAAATAATATGATTAGTGCCTACTAAAAATTTGGGTATAGAGTCAAATAATTCTCAATCCTACGTATAATCAAAGACAGTTTTAAAACCTTACTTTTAATAAAGCAAGACCATCACGTCACAGGATTCTACTTGACTTATAATTCAAATTAATCTATATGGCTAATCTCATCGCATTTAACTCAAATTAAGAGATCGACAAGAGCAACAGAAGATACACAGATCTTATAATTGATATTTGAACTATATATATTAACTTTGAATTATGATACTCAGGGAATATAACACAGTAAAGCACTATAATACATAGAGTATCTGAAAGACTAATTAAAAATAAATAACATATAACCATAAATAAACAGAATAGCACTTATCTCATTTGACATTTGAAATTTTGTACATAATGGTGCATACTTGCAGTAGTATATCCATCTCTCTCTAGAGTTTTCTGCCCCCCCCCCCCCTCGCCCAAAAAAAAATCTTATTGTAATCTTTGAAGGTGTATTTGACTTAATTATACATTTGTCATCTTCTGGGATAGTTTGTCGGGATGCCAAGATTTCCTACACATTAAATCAAAATTAAATAACTCTAAAATGAACCTTAACCTAATGCTCCTAAAATATAGCGGATGACAGTAATAAACATTATAATTCACCCTATAAAATAAATAAAAGATTGTAATACAACTTACCCTAAAAAATATTTCAAATAATAAAACATAGGGTAAAGTAAACTATTTTATTTAAATATTTTTGCAAATCAAAATTTTTAATGTCACAAATATTAAATAATTTCAACTTTGGCAATATTTCAATAATTTTAAATTAAATAAATAACATATTTCAAAATAATTTACCCTATTAGAATATTTCACTTTAATAGTTTAGGGTAAATTAAAATAATGCCCTAAAAAATTATGTTAATGAAAATCTAAATCACATGTTTAAGATAAAATCTTTTAAAAGCACATAAGATAAAAGAAATGAGATAATATGATTTTCTTTAACACATAAATCGAATAAAACATATAGACTAACTTGTTAGACAGGGGATTGGTAGGTAGGTAGGAAAAAGGGTTGGCTTGAGAGGTCAAGTGTTCAACTCCCGATCGCCACCCTTTTACCCCATTTGTTTTTATTTCAAAAATATTTATGCATTTAATCCATTGAAATATAATATTAAAGATTTGCTAATAAATATGAAAATAGGATAATGACAATTATTTATTGTTTTTTTATTGTTTAATTAAATTTTGAAATGGGGAAATATTATGACAATAAAAACAAATAATTCTTCTTCCCTGATATTGTGTATATAGAGGGCCTGAATTTTCAGGTACCAATAGTGGCTCTTATTGGGGACGTGCATTCATGCCTGTATGAAGTGATATTCCAGTTATGTCTAGAAAAGCAGACCATAGTAATAAAAGGATCACAAATATTAGGACAAAAATTAAATTAAAGTACAAGTTTAGAGGATACTTCATGTTTCAAGAGAAGAAAGGTTTCAAGTACTGACCATGGGTTGGGAACTCCTGAATCATTTTATTAGTGTGGACTGTAAATGGTAAGAATTTTCACTTGCTTTTGAGATGACCATGTAAGGTCCTAACCATAATGCATCAAACTTACCATGCTTTCCCTAATCTTGGTCTCTTGCATTTCATTTCAATACCCAATCACCTTCTCTGAAAGACTTGTTTGATGCTTTCTTGTCATGGGGAGTCTTAACTTGTTGTTGTTGTTGAATATTTATTTCTTGTGCTTGTCTCCTCTTCTCATATAACTCTACTAACTGGCTCAACTGGTCCTTCATAAATTTTATGTCTTGAAGATCTTCTTCTTGAATGAATCCATAAACTGGTAATAGATTATTTAATGGTAACCTTTCTTGTTTCCCATAAACCAATTTATAAGGAGTGAAACCTGTCGATATTTTTATTGTTACCCTCTCTGCCCACAAAGCCAAGCTTAATTTTGAATCTCGTGCTTTCTATTATTTCTCAACATTCTCCTAATGATCTTTATTATATTTTTATTTCTTGATTCTACTTGACCATTTCCTTGTGGATGGTATAGGGAAGAGTATGATAAGCTGATACCATATTTATTGCAGAATTCTAAAAATTCATTAGACCCGAAACACATACCATTATCGTAAAGGATCTTGCAAGGTACTCCAAATCTAGTAAGTATGTTCTCTATCAGAAACTTGATGACTACCTTACTTGTAGCTTGTTTCATAGGTATAGCCTCAGCCCATTTTGTAAAATAATCTATTGCCACTAATATCCATTTATGACCTGCACTTGAAGCATCTAAATTTTTTCCAATAAAGTCTATTCCCCACATTTTAAAAGGTTCTTTAGTTTGTAAAGTAATAAGGGGTAATGCACCATTGTATTTTAGTTTTCCTAAGAACTTCTGACAAGATTCACACTTCTTAACATATTCATAACAGTCCTTGAATACATGAGGCCAATAATACCCAGCCTGCAATACCTTATGAGTCATTGTCTTAGCTGAAAAGTGACCACCACATACCCCATCATGTAACTCTTTTGTAACTGACTTGGCCTGATAGATGTCTAGACAAAATAAAAGGATACCATCATTGTTTTTCCAATATAGATTTTCTTGAATAAGCACATACCTTGATGCTTGCAACTTTATAGTTCTTTTATGATTATCACTTAAACCTTCTTGACAATTCATATGTTTTAAGAAGTAAACTATGTCTGTGTACCATGGACAATGTTCAATGCTAGTTCCTAAATTCTCCAAATCCACTTGGTTTATTTGGGTTGCATCTAAATTTGTTTCTGCCATGAGTTTTGCCAACCCTTGTCCTCTTATTAACTTAGTTATTTGATTCTCAATATCAAATTCTTGAACTTGATTAATCCATCGACATTTCTACATGTGACTTCTGATTGCCTCAATATGTTTGTAGTTGCTGCATTAGGTACGTATGCCACAATCTTAGCTCCAACTAGATAAGGGCTGAATAAATTTATTTCTTTTACTAATACATAATCCTGTTTCTCATGTATATCATAGTTTAACTTAGAAGCTTGTAAATTCTTATTGAAGAAGGCTATCAGTTGCTCATGTCCATCATTTTTCTGCAACAGGACATTTTCAATGGTGTGAAAGGAAGCAAAAGAGAATAGTTGAAATGGTTTTGAGAAATCAGGTGATCTCAAAACCGGTGCTTCCTTGATTGCTTTCTTAATGTTAGAAAAATCCTCTAAGGCCTCATCTATCCATTTTAGAACTGCATTCTTCTTCAACATCTTTGCAATAGGTTTAACAATTTCTGTAAAATTTGAGACAAACCTTCTCATAAAGTTGATTTTTCCAAAGAAAGATTGAATCCCCTTAACATTTTTAGGAATTTGGATCTTATCAATTACTTCAATCCTTTATGGATCTATTTTCACTCCATCTCTAGATACGATATGTACAAAAAGTTTACCTTCAGCTACCCCAAAATGACATTTCTTTGGGTTTAAGGATATCCCACACTCAAGGGCTCTTTTGACAATTTTTTTCTAAATTATTGCAATGGTCTTCTACCCTTTTGGAATAAGATGTGATTTTGTCTTGATATATTTCCATAACATCAATGAAATCCTCAAAAGCTACATCCATGGCTCTCTAAAATTTAGCCCCGACATTCATAAGTCCAAATGGCATCCTTGCATAAATGTATGTACCCCATGGTGTGGTGAATGTCATTTTATATTGTTCTTCCTCTTTAACTTCAGCTGATTGTACCCAGAGAACCCATCCATCATGTATAACAACTCATTACCATTGTCTTTTTGTAATAATGCTTCCATGTTAGGTAATGCATAATTATCTTTTAATGAAGATATGTTTAAGTTCCTGAAATCTACACAAAGTCTGATATCTCCATTTTTATTCCTAATAGATACCAGGTTTTAAACCCAAGAAGAGTGCCTAATTGGCTTTATGGTGCCGACATCCCTCATCTTTATTATTTCCTCCTTCTTCTTAGGAGCCAAAGTTGAATTTATGGATCATTGCCTTTTTCTAAAGGGATTTACATCTAGTTTTAGAGGTATCTCATATTGGAATAAGTCCTCCCTATATGCTTTGATTCATCAGAAGACCAAGAAAATACATGTTTGTACTTTCTAAGAAAGCCAATAATTTTTTATCTAATTCTTGGAGTTAGTTTCTTACTAGTGCAGGAGCACCTAGGTGGGCAAGTTGATACAATGTAACCTAGGGATTCTTCTATTTTTTGGCTTTTTGTGGGTCTAGCCAGACCACTAGGTGAATAAAGGGACCAAGAGTCCTAGTGTGTAGAGTGTTAAGTAGGAGGATGTGTCTTGTTAGGTCCTTAGAGACCTTTGTGTCCATTTAGGTTCAATAGGGTGTATTTGGTATTTGGTTTCCAAATGAGTCAAACAAGGGACTAGAGGTCCTATTTTATGTTATTTCATCCTAATTGGGGGTTTGGTCAAGTTTGGACAAGGTTAGACCAAGTTTGTATACCATAGCTAAAAGTTGCAAAAAGTTGTCAATGTTGTCATTGACAACATTGACAACTTTTATGACAAGAATGCAACTTCAAAGGAATTAGTTCCTTAATTGTCTGAAATAAGTCTCTTAGTGCTTGGTTCAATTATATAAGACCATCCTCGAGTTGTTGGAAGGGTTGACAAGTTGGAGTAACTTTGTGTACGGACTGTGTAATGCAATAACAGTGACTGTTTGTGTGTTTTGAGGTGATTGGATGGTTTAATAGATTAAAATTACTTTTGTAAGATTTGTTTAGTGTAATATAGGTTGTTTAAAAACTTCTTTTCATGTTATTTTGTTTGATTCAATAGTTTTAGTTGCTTGTACAAAATCTTTTAAGTTTGGTCCAGTCGCTGGTTTGATTTGAGCATTGTCTACAAATGGGGTCATAACTCCATTCTCCACCGTGGCACTTGCACGGGCTCTTGGATTATGGTAGTTGACTCCATGTAAATTTTTTATAGTGAAGAAAAGGCCCTATAATTTATGAAACCATTTTTAAGGTGATGCCCTACGTGAGCTAGTGATGCATGGCTAAGGATCACCAGTTGTTACCGAGCTATTTTGGTGGATTGAAAGCATTCATGGCTTCAATAAAAGCTTGGAGAGGAGAAGAGTGGTGTGTTATGAGGTCCCAAAGTGAGTGGGAAGATTTGGTGAAGTTTTTTTAATAGAAAGAATGGAGTTTCTGTCAGACTAGTTTTGAAACCCTCAAAACCCTATTTTTAGCCTTAATTATAGGCAGAGATGTACGGACAACTTTGATGACATTATTTTTCCATTAGTACACTTAGTGAAAAAAATTGACAAAGATCATCGGTACAAGCATTGCCAATGGACTACAAGCATTACCAGTGGACTACAAGCATTATCGACAGATAACAAGCATACCTGACAAATCATAGTATCACGTAAAAATACTAAGTATGGAATTGACCGATGAACACTAGCAAGTGTTGCATCGACAAAGTGAACAAGACATCACTGACAGGTCAATAACATAACATGGAGATCATCATCGATGATACAAGTTTTCAGAACAAAAATGACGGGGCAAAAAAAAGGCACACCCGACAAACAGTTCAAGAAAGGAACACCGACGGCAAAGAAAACCGACTGTCAGAACCGACAGTCAGTTAGAGAACCTGCAAAAAGTGGATTTGAGTTTTACATGTCTGATAAAGCATTTTAATTCTATTTATAGAGTTTTCATTTTTTTTAAATCATAACTTGAGGGTCAAACAAGCTTTATGTAAATTTTTTAAAGCATCCCAACGGATCTAAAACATATTTAACTAAAGATCAAGGTCAAGTTGTAAACCTTGGATCTAGAGTTAACTAGCGAAAGCGTGAATCAAGAATTGAGCTAAAATATAGTATAAATAGATGTTCAATCAGTTATTAATTATGAATTCATTGTTGTTGATAGCCATGAAGAGCATCTAAGGAGTAGAAGGCAGAATTCATGCAAAGTTCAGAAATAGATCACATCAGTTATCAAGAACACACAGAGGCTACTGACGTGCAGACAAAGGTATTATTCAATCATGGAAAGATGATTACTCATACATAGGAAGATTTATTGGATCTGTTATCAACAATAGGAGATTGCATACATCATCAGATCAAATACTTATGTAGTTGCATTCTAACAAGTGCATCACATCTAAAATCCTTTTGTAGAAGGTGGACTTAACCATTCTTTACAAATTTCTTAACAGAGTGCACACTTAATAGTGTTGCTAAAGCTTCAAACAAAGTAGATCTTAATAGGTCTCCACTGTAATACTCCTGATAGGGTAGGTCATCAGAGGTGACCAATTGTAATCCTTAACTGGCCCCTTCTTATCTGTAGATAGTGAAGTCTTGTGGGTAACAATCCCCACCACATTTTTTACATCCTAACAGCAGTTTTCTGCGATATCATATCTTGTGTCATGTGTTATCTATTTTCATGAATGTTTCTTTTATGATTACATACTAAAGAACTTCTGATATGATTGTATATACATAAATAAAGATGAATAGTTAGATAAGGTAATTTATAAATAGATGATTAAGAGTTAATGGGCTAACCAAGAAATTTTTTAGAGGTACTGATTCACCTCTCCCCTCTCAGTATATCATTCCAATATAATTCCAACAGTTGGTATCAGAGCTAAGTCTATTTCTTGAAAAGCTTAAAGACTTGAGAGAAAAAATTAGAGCAATGGAAATGTACAGACTGGACAAGACTATTGAGAATGAGAAATTGTAGATGTAGATTAATTATGAGAAGTATAAAGAGGCAAAAATAAAATTAAGAAAACTTCTTGATGAAAGAAAGATTATTGCAACTAGGCTGAATGAGAAGGACTACAAAGAATTAGAAATACAAGATTACTTTGATATAGCAGAATCATCAACATCAAGCAAAGCTTCAAATGCATCAGTACAAGAAATCACAAGTCTACAAGAGGTCAATCTATATCTGACAGAGAAAATCAAGATGCTGCAAATCAGTCAAGAGACTCAAATGGTGAAAATGATTGATGTCATGAATGATACAAGAAAAGATGAAAATGAAAGAACACTATCTTTTGATGATAGGAGGAAAATAATAGAGAAGCTGCAAGAGAAAGAATCAGAGATTCAAAGACTTACTGAGAATCACCATGAGGTTACCAACCAGATTATTCTTATGAGTCAAGAAGCAAATAGATTAAACATAGAACTCATTGAAAGAATATAGATCATTGGTGAGCTAAGAGAAGAGAATGAAAAATTGAAGCATGAAATCAAAATTTAGAATCAACACAATGAATTGATCAAAAAGGCTGAAGAAAGAAACAAAAGGATGGATGATTTTCTTGATGGACAGAGAAGAGTGAACAACTGCATAGGATTAGGGTACAACAAGAATGGTGAATCTTCAAATCAACCAGATCAAAGAAATGCTTTCACAACCCCAAGATCCAATAAGTTGGCATGCAATCACTGTGGAAAACCTGGCCACACCTCAAATGTTTACAGAAGCAAAATAAAAGGTATTTCTCAAGTACAATCTACTTTCATTGGTAATTGTTATAAATGTCAAAAGAAAGGACACAAGGCATATGAATGCAGATCCAAAGTGACAAATCCAAAGAGTAAAACCTACATTGAAAAGTACTGTCCTACCTACAAGATGAATGGGCATACACATGAGGAGTGCTGGAAAAAGAACAAGAAGGCCTGGACACCAAAAGAAACTGATAATAGCCACAAACCAACAAGAGTAGGTAACTCATATGTTTGGGACTATAAGACATGGGTAAACTGCACAGCATGTGGAAGGTATGGTCATATTGCTACCAACTGTATGAGAAAGTGGACCAGAAGGTCAAGAGGTTGGACCAACCCAGGTATGGCATGTTTGCATTGTCATAAGGTTGGACATGTGATAAAAGATTGCAAAGACCGACTAACAGATACAAGTATTCATCCCAATGGAAATACCATTGATGACATCAAGAGAATGAAAAACAAGATATGGGTAAAAGCCACAAACACTGAAGGTGCAGGAACAAGCAATTCAAATGATGACACCCCATCCAATGGATCTGGTGACATCACTACATCCAACTAAAATGCACAAGTATGTATGGAACTATATTATGACAAGTTATATTATGGATTGGTTCCATTACACATAGTTCATATTGTAATATTAGCATGAATAAAGATGCAATACATTGTTATTTGCTAAACTATTAAAAGGAAACCATCGGTTATTGGGCACAACTTGTATCGGTGAACACACATAGAAAAATTAGCACTACTTACCGGAATGTATTAGTCATTACACAAGCTAAGTGTAAATCGATAGACATTGATGAACCTTGAGTCAACAAAAGTTGTCTTCGCAACTTTACCGATAATCATCGATGAAGTCACCAAAGCCGCTAGCAACCCTGATGCTTCGCACAAACACCAAAGATGTTATGAATGTCTCTATCGACAGACTCAGTCTTTATATACTGACAATTTGGTAAGCATTTGGTAAGCATTAATGACAGCTTAGGGTACAAAAAGGTTATAAAAGCCAGATGGGTAAACTCATTTTTGCACCCGTGATTTTCGAACAGAGAAAAGTAGAGTAGAACAATTTCAGAGCAATTTGGAGAGCGACCCAGCAAGAATCAATTTGACTCAAAAGCATTCACATTAACAAGAAAACATAGAGAATTCGTAAGTAATCACATTCGCCAACCACACTATCTTATTTGTGAAAATCCCTAAATTTCCGCAACAAGATGGCATTGACTTCTAGAGTTGAGAAGATTAAGGAAAAAAAGGTGAAACCATTCAAGCTTATCAACAGAGGCTCATGTGTTGAACCCAAGTTCAAGCTACACCCACAAATTGCATCACAACTTGACGATTCCAAAGAATTCTTCAGAATCCCACCTAGGGTTTTACAGGTAGAGGACATAAGGTCCTATATTCACTGTAAGATCTCAGAGATAGGAGATCTAGACCTAGATAATGCCTACAGGGCACTATGTGATGATGCTGGAAAGCTCAAAGAAGAGCATAAACATATGGAAGTGAAGGAACTCATGAATGCACTGCATTTCCCCAAGGTCTTCAAAATAAAGTGGATAAAGATTATTCTTAGTAGAATGCACAACAAGACTTTATGGCTTAATAAGCCAAAACCAATAACTAAGGATGTTATTCACACAGTTACCAGTTATCCTACAATCGATAAACCACAAGATCACAAGCAACCATCCCTGGTAGAGGTGGAAACACTGACTAGTACTAAGTCAGATAAAAGAGCACTAAAGGTCAACACCATTACCAACGTAGAGCTGAAGTTTGGAGCTTGTGTTATTGGATATAAAATCTTCCAAGCAAGAAAAATGAACAACATATCTAGTAATGCTATGAGCACAGCATACAAGATCATCAAAAATGGAAAGAAGATGGATCTTGCAGAGATCCTATTACATCAACTAGAGGAGAAAATGTGCACAATCAGATCTTCAAGGACAAACACTTGTAAGTTTAGTTCCCTCATAATGTGCATATTCTTTTAATTTTAAGAATACTTTCCTTCCATAGGAAAAGTTGTATGGGACACAAGTAGGCCCATAACTATTCAGATAGGTGAATTCATAGAATCACTAGGGATAGATTTTGATAATGTTATGCATGAGTATTTCAAAACCATTAAGGAAATGTTGCAAGCCAGAATAAGGATTCTAGAAAATCTGATAGAGGAACACAAAGAGAATATATGTTTCATGGTAGATACTGACTTTATGTACATCCAAGTAGTAGTACCTAGGAAGTCATGTCTTACACAATTAGAATATGAAATCGAGGTAGGACTAGCCAAGGAGTGCATTGAGGCACTATTAAATGAACCAGTGGACAACAAAAAACCAAGATTTGGCACCTATGAAGTGGCCAATCAAAAGATTAAAACAAATCTTGTTATCAAGAAAGTTGTAAAATAGTCAGGCAGAATGGTGAAGAACTTGAAAAATAAATTGAATATATCTTCTAAAGGTGAAGAAGAAAAGGAAGGTGAACAAAAAAAACAGGGTAAGGAGGAAATCACCAAGGACCAGTTACCCATTGGTGACACGATAGATTAAAATGAATTAGATGAAGAGGATTCTGATTCACAACCTCCTCCTCCACCTAAGAAATCAAGAATGAGGAGTCAAATAGAAAAGGATGCTACTCCTAGTCCAATGGAAAAAGGAAAGGTGTATAAGAGGAAACCTGACACACCAAAGGGAAAAAAACCAGT
Source organism: Thuja plicata (assembly GCA_018584345.1). Lineage (NCBI taxonomy): Eukaryota > Viridiplantae > Streptophyta > Pinopsida > Cupressales > Cupressaceae > Thuja > Thuja plicata. The sequence goes on along the minus strand of MU228413.1, from coordinate 674,876 downwards.
TAGGAAACCTATCAAAAGGAGAAACTTTGTTCAGACAAATGAGGATTTAGAGGACTCAGCTATGGATGTGCCTGACGCTGCAATCAAACAAGCAAAGGAAACAGCAAAGTCAACATCAACTACTAAAAAAATTGATGAAATATGTAAGTACATCTCTGAAGCATCTTCTATTGGACATCCTAAGATTAGGAAATGGTTGAGATGGGATTCTGTAGAATAGAATAAAATTGACGATGCTATTATAGCTAAAATGTGCAGACATTATTATGTCCCACTTCATTCACTACACATGATGTACCTCAAGAACTATTAATTAGATTATCTTCTAGGCTCACATTTGCACTACATGAGGAGAAGAGGATAAGAGAAAGAGTACTTGTTTCACTTATGCCTCCTGAATAAAAAAGGGAAGAAATTAATGAAATCATGGAGAAATATGAGAAAAATTTCTTACCCGAGATGAGAGCTTACAAATTTTTGGAAGAAAAGTTTATAGAAATAGAACAAGAAGCTCATGATAAGTGGAGCAAGATAGTCAATCCCGCTAAGGAGAGCAGTGATGAGAAGGAAAATGTCACTCAGGGAGATAACTCACAAGCTAAGTTAGACAGTGAAGAAGTTCAAATAACCGGCCAGAAATAGACTGATATTATAGATGAAGAATGGCCTAAATACGGTGAAGATAATAAAGTACCAGCAAGTCCAATTCACATCATTTTAGAGGATGAAGAAGTTACCATAGAAAATTTAGCAATAAAAGGTAACTTAGATGATGATATACATGATGAATCATGGTTAGAAAACATTGTCAATACTACTATAGGACAAGACCCTGCAGTAGAAGTTCAAAAAGATGAAGACATAAATATTGCAAAGGGCAATACTGACGGACAGGATATAGCTATTGACACTGCAACAATCAATACACCATATAACATGAATATATTAATAGATGCTATTGATATTAAATCAATTTAGGATAAATCATCTAAGAAATATGATGATATACCCAAGGATATGGGCACAGAAGAAAACAAAGATGCAACCGACACTCAACAAGAGATGTGCAAAGAATAGAATAAAGAAGCAAATAACAAAACTGAGGATACAATGAGAAAGGGTGAAGAAAAAGATAAAAGTGAAGGATTCAAGAAGGATGAAGGCACAAAACTCAAAGAAGATATATTTGTTGATACACCTAAGGAAAATGAGGAGACATCTTCACCAAACCAGCCAGTGGACTCAGAACAGATACAAAAGGACGCTTCATCTTCTTGAACCTCACCTACGAGGTCCACCCAATCTTAAGCCTTACAAATGGTAGTACATAAATCTGCCACCCAGCCAAAGAAGAAGAAGAAGAAAACATTGAAGAAAGACATCTTGGCTGTTACATTGGATGAAGTAATAGAAGTCCCAAACTGGGACATCACTACTTTGGATAGTGATAAAATTCAAGAGTTTGGAGTATTGTGTTAAAGGAAAGCCATTCAGAAGAAAATGATAAAGGAACATAGGGAAACAAAGGCACTTTGTAGGGCAAGAGACATTCTCCAAAAACTTGCTCCTAAGGTGAAACTTCTACAAAATTATACAGTTAAGGAACAAATAGTTGTTCTCACCGACGCAATCATAGACCAAAATATAGATGTAGAACAAGTAGAGAAGTATCAATACAAGTTAATTGATAGAATCAACCAAGAAGTGGTAGTGAACAAGGTAAAGCTCTATGAACTAACTAATCAATTAGAGCCTATGATTTCTGAGGCAATTACCTTAGTTCAAAATATGAGCACGCTTGAAAAGTTTACAAAGGAAAATAGTGAAAAATTAGCAGAGATAGATTGTAATGTCACAGCAAGTGCACAAAGCCTAACCTCAAATGTAGACAGTATCAAGGTGCATCATGACATAGTCATTGAGGCTAATGGGCCAAGGCAAGAAATATGGGATGCTAAAACACAATTCAGAGGTGAGATTACCAAGCTATAGGCACACATATTTCCTAATCTTACTATTCTACAACAACATTTTTCTGAAGCAAGAAACCTTATTGCAACCCCTGAGATGTCTGTAGTAGACATCATCTATGATATACACATAAGGATATCACTTGAGCACATGGCTCTAGAAATACTGAAGGATAAATGGGAAAAGATGATGGAGGAGACCAAGTCCTTACATTCCCACCTTTTTGACAAGCTGTAAGTACCTTTGCCCTTACTATCAAAAGGAGGAATAGACAGGAAATGTATATTGTCTGTACAAAATAAAGATAGCTATGTACAATATATCAAAAAAAAGAAGAGTACATAAGGATATGTATATATACTTACACTTACCAGAATATACATAGAGGGAGTCATTCAAATGGCTAAGGAAGGAGTATACATAGGTGTACATACTAATACATTCAGTATATTGCACATATCATATTTTTGATACTAATGTCAAAGGGGGAGATTAATGACATTATTTTTCCATTAGTACACTTAGTGAAAAACATTGACAAAGATCATCGATACAAGCATTACCATCAGACTACAAGCATTATTGGCAGACTACAAGCATTACTAGTAGACAACAAGCATACCCGATAGATCACAGTGTCACATAAAAATGCTAAGTATGGAATTGACCGGTGAACACCGGCAAGTGTTGCACCAACAAAGTGAACAGGACAAAACTGATGGGTCACTAACATAACATGGAGATTAGCACTGACGATACAAGTTTTGAGAACAAAACCAATGGAGCACAAAAAAAGAATACCCAATGAATAGTTCAAGAAAGGAACACCGATGGCAAAGAAAACCGATCATCAAAATTGACAGTTAGTTAGAGAACCCACAAAAAGTGGATATGAATTTTACACGTCAGATAAAGCATTGTAATTCTATTTATAGAGTTTTAATTTGTTTTAAATCATAACTTGAGGGTCAAGAAAGCTTTATGTAAGTGTTTTAAAGAATCCTAATAGATCTAAAACATATCTAACTAAAGATCAAGGTCAAGTTGTAAACCTTGGATCTAGAGTTAACTTGTGAAAGCGTGAATCAAGAATTGACCTAAAATATAGTATAAATAGATGTTCAATCAATTGTGAATTATGAATTCATTGTTTTTGATAGCCATGAAGAGAATCTAAGAAGTAGAAGACAGAATTCATGCAAAGTTCAGAAATAGATCACATCAGTTATCAAGAACACACAGAGGCTACCAACGTGTAGACAAAGGTATTATTCAATCATGGAAAGATGATTACTCATACATAGGAAGCTTTATTGGATCTGTTATCAGCAATAGGAGATTGCATACATCATCAGATCAAAGACTTATGTAGTTGCATTCTAAC
>MU228413.1:642935-661451 GCA_018584345.1 Thuja plicata | reverse complement strand
TTTTGCATCAAAGTAATATAATTGGAATTCAAATGGCCAAGCCTTTCATGCCATACATTGAAATCAATATTAACTTTCAAAGAGTACCTTGAAGAGGCAAACTCATAAAATTTAAACAAGTTATCATCATCCATCTTAGCATTAGCAACAACATAATAAGTGTTAGGATCAATAATATACCACATATCCTTATGAAATTCAACTTTGTAATATTGGCAAAATTGAGCAACTGAAAGAAGATTAGATTTCAATTCAGGAACATAAAGAACATTGTGTAACTTTCCATTTGGAACATTAACATCACCAAAACCATCAACTTTGTAACTATGATCATTAGCTAATTGAATAGGAACATTAGTAGTAGCAGGTTGCAAAGAATCAAATACTTCTCTATGAGATGTAACATGATGAGAAGTGCCACTATCAATAATCCATTCTAATGCATGAGAAGCTTTATAACAAACAATAAAAGCACGACAAGATTGATTACCTTAAGATTTGAAGTTATTTTGATTATTGTTATTGATGGGCTTCTTATCATTTTTCTTTTTAAAACAAACAATAGTTAGGTGACCATCTTTACCACAATATGTACAATGAAGTTTTTTATTATGTTGATTATTGTTATTATTGTTATTATTATTGTATGATGGCCTAGAATTAGACCTGTTGTTTGAATAATTATTATTATGATTATTGTTATTTGAATAACTATTATTATGATTATTATTGTTATGATAGTTATTGTTGTTATTGGAATAATTATTATTATGATGATTACTATTAGAAGTATGAGATTTGTTACTTTGATTTTGAGATTTAGAAACAAAAGCATGTTCAAAAGACTTAATGGTACCAAATTGCAATAATTTATCCTCCTCTTGACATAACAGATTTTGAAAGATTGCATAAGTTAAATGAGGAGCAAAAGTAGGAATTTCAAGCTGAGAATGAATATTAGTGATAAATTTCTGAAATTTCTTAGGAAGACATTTCTTTAAGACAATAGTAATTAATCTAATATCACTTAAACTAACATTAACACCACTTAGTTGAGTTTTAATTGCATCAAACTTAAGTAAAAATTCATCAATATTTTTAAAATCATTATACCTTAAGTCCTCCAAGTTGTCTTGGAGTTGAATCTTACGAGATTTAGATGAGCTGTCATAAGTTTGTTGAAAAATGGCCCACGCTTCATGAGCTTTGGTGCAATGTCCAATTAGGACATATAGATCAGGAATGATGGAGAGACCAATCAAACCAAGAACTTCATTTTTTGTTTTCCATGCATCCTTTTTTGCTTGTGAAGCAGAGGTAGCTGGTTCAATGGAAGCATTTGTAGCAACTTCAAGTAGATGTTTAAATCGAAAGAGAAATGAACAATGAGTTTTCCATTGATGGTAATTAGAACTATTTAGTTTGATTTTAAGAATAAGAATAAACATGATTAATGATCAAATTAACTTAAAAAAAAAAGTGAATAAAAGAGAATATATAATGATCAAGATGAAGAAAAAGTAAATTTAACTATTAAATATAAATTTATTTAAAAAATTTGGTTAATTTAAAAGTTTAAACAAATATGATTAAAGAAAAACCAAAGAATCTAAGGATAAATGAAATAACTAATGATAGAGCTAAATAAAGAAAAGAAAATAATAGACAATTATTAGTGCTGCAAGAGACCTGCAAAAATTGAAAAATATGTTATAAAAATAGATGTAATAATAACTTGAAATGAAATGATTAAACTGCAATAAAATTATTAAAATGTAGAGGTATGACTGTTTCTGAAATACAGTCCTAGTGCAGGGTTCATATCTCCCAAATGAACCATTGGATCTAGCTGAATTACAAATATGTATTGCAAAACCTAATTATCTACAACTCCACCGAAGTGATTGACGATATAATGTAAATTTGAAAAGTTATTAAATACTAAGTGTAGGTCTATAAAAATGTCTTCAAAATGACAGTGACATATATGCAACACAATAAGTGGGAGATATGCTAGAATGGGATGCAAGAAAGAAAAAAAGGAATGAACAAGAGAAAGAATGCAGCACAATGAAGGATAAATACAACAATAAAGAGGTAGAAAATGAAGTGAAAGAAGCTAAAAGACTTCTTGCAAAAACAAACTCTGCTAGAGCAAGGAGATTTGAAACAACAAAAAGAAAAATAAATAACTCAAATAGATGTCTATTAGAATCAATTAAATCCTACACCAAATGTAAGAGGAATATAATAAATAAGTAAAAAACCAGAGATATGTGGAAATCTCAGATCTTAAAAACCGCAAAACAATCGTTAGCATAGATTAACGTTATTACAAAGATGTTAGAACCTTGAAATATATAGATATACAACTTGCAAAAACATTAGATAAATTAAAATTTGATAAAGAACGAATAATAAGCCTACAGATCAGATTGTTAGGAAGAACAAGAATGCATGAAAAGGAAAACCCTAGCGGTTGCCCGACTGAGGGTGAATTAGAAAAAAATTAGATTTTAATGATAAACAATAGAATAAGAAAATTTAAAATCTTTCCTTGTGGTTTTCTCGACTAAGGGAGAGATTAGTACTAAAAAAGAATTGAAAATAGTGATAAAAAGACTTAGATCTAGCAGCAAGCCATCCAGAACTAAAAAAAACTAAGATGTTAGATTTTCAAAACAATAATGAAGTAAAACCTAGAAAAAATGGTTAGATAAACAAAAAATATTTTCTCTTTCACAACTGAAATATCCTTCATATTTCCCTACATGCAACACTCAACAAACAAGGATTAAACCTTCTCTGATACCATGTTAGAAATCATAAAAAAGAAATAGATCAAATGAAAGAATCCAAGTGTGAGTGCATGAAAGGAATTTACCAAGTTAACCAAGAGAGATAGTGAGGAATTTATACAAAGAATCAAGCCAAGAGATCACCAAGCTCCAAGAACCAAGACAAGAACACAAGGATTTGAAAGGGGAAAAACAAGAAAAACCCCTTGTGAAGAATATGAATATGGCACAAGGCCTAAAGAATGAGAGCAATGAGCTCAATATAATATTGAGAGAAACATAAGAATGTGAGGAGAAGTGAGAAAGAAGAGAAGATTATTAGAGCAAGTGTGTGAGAGACAACTCTTAAGTAGAGATGAGTGGAGGAGTTTGCATGTAACTACCATCTTCTATGAATGCCACATTCATATTGTGTGTGTGACAAATGTGAGATTCCTCTTAAGGAGGGATATATATTTTCCTTATTAAAGGAAATAAAAAATAGTGACATGTCATCCTACTTAGACTAGAGGACAAATACAAATAAGGATATCTTGGTTTAGCCTTTAATTACATATTTTCAACCAAGGAAAGATTAAATTCTAACAGTTGCAGAGCCATTCTGGTGGATTGAAAGCATTCATGGCTTCAATCAAAGCTTGGATAGGAGTAGTGTGGTGTTTTATGAGGTCCCAAAGTGAGTGGTAATATTTTGTGAATTTTTTTTTATAGAAAGAATGGAGTTTCTATCAGACTGGTTTTGAAACCCAAAAAATCCTATTTTTAGCCTTGATTATAGGTAGAGCTGTACAGATAGCTTGGGAGCCCCAGACCTAGAAAATCTCTAGTGTCGTGGAAAATGGTATCTGGATCCTAAACTTGTTTGGAGACTTGTTAAGACATTTTGTGAGTTAATGTAAGAAAGGTGACTAAGTAGGGCTAATTGCTTGTAGCCCTATTTGGGAAGCAATTATGGAGTTTCTTGGAACTTGATTAGGGTTATAATGCAAATTATGCTTGAAGGTGATGGAAAGGGTCCTATGAAAAAATTGGAAACCCTAATCCTCTCTATAGATTAAGCATTGATCAATTTTCATCAGTTGGATCATTTTAGGAAAACAAGGCAAGAAATACCATTTGAGGTCTAGAAGGAAGTTTGGAAGTGTTTTGTTCTACATAATGATGTCCATTAGTTGAATGGATTAGGATCTTGTGATAAGAATCCTAAGGAGCCTATGGATAGTGAAAGAACCCTAGTAGGTCAATAGAGTGACCTAGGAGACCCTAGAGGAGGTCTAGGAAGAAGCAAGACTAGTGCTACATCGCTTACCAATAAGGACCTCTTTGGGAGTATGTTCATTTCCCAGATTTATCTTTTCTAATTCTTCTACTTGAGTTTTTTATGTCTTGATTTCATTCTTAGAGTCTTTATTATCAAACATTCTTTCTAATGCCACAAACCCCTTGGGGAGTTTATTAGTCTTAAGTTGAATCACCTCTTTCCCAAATAAATTTTCTTTTCCTTCTACTGTTTCAACATAAGCATTCAAATCAATACACTGGTCTTCATACCTTTCTTCACATGCAAGGAATTTTATGATGTCTCAATCATTTTCAAAAAAATTCCAATTTTGATTGTTATCAGGCACTATTGTTCTTGATTTGGTCTCGACCTGTATAATATGTTCACAAGGAATATCATTTTGCCTAACTGCTAGGTTATCCATAAAATCTGCAAGAATATTTTTAGACCTATCTATCCAAGTTATTGAAAAAGCATTAAAACATTCTATGGAATCCCAAACTTCATTCTTGTACCTTTTCAAATTTTGATTTTTGGCAACAAATTTATCCATAACTTGAGATACAACTAATTTAGAATCCCCATAAATAGAAAGGAGATTGATACCATGCTTACCTACTATTTTTAGGCCTAGTAAAAGTGCTTTATACTCTGCAGTATTGTTTGTACAATCAAAATCCAACAAAAAGGAATATTTAAAGGATTTCCCACTTGGGGATACAAATACTACACCTGCTCCATTACCACTTTTGCTACATGATCCATCAAAAAACACTTTCCAAATGCAAGTACTATTTTCTTTATCATGTAATTTAATAGGATTAGTATTTTCAACAACAACTTTATGAATACTTGGAAATTCTCTATATCTGTATGGAAAAAGTATGTAACTTGACTTGGATCAACTTCTTCAATGATATAAGTAGACCTTGGTTCCCTATCAATCCTCATAACCATGTCATTTATTGGAATGGAAGCATAAGATAAATATAATTGGACATTACCACCTACAAAGTTAGACCATTGTCTAGATAATAACATTTCATAACTAGGTGGTACTTTTACAACAGTGATATCAATATTATAAGACTTTTCAGACAAGAAGGGAACTTGAATTCAACATTTTTCATTATTACAATAATAGGGATAGATCTATTATCCATGGCATAGCACTTTCCATAAGTAGTATCTACATTCATTCCTAATTACTTCATAACTCTATGAGGCATAATATTAACTGCTGCTCCAGAGTCCAACATACAATTTCTTACTAGTTTATTATTTATTAACAAAGTCAAAAAGAAAAGGTCTACTTTAGTAGTATCCTCGTTAATAGATGTCCCTAAATAAATAACTGTCAATTCTTTAATATCCTTTTGTTCTTTGGAATCCCTTCTAGCAACATCATTTATTATTTTGAGCGTGTCATTCCTGCAATCAGTTAATTTCATCATTTCATTAGAGGGACAAAAAGTTTTACTTGAGACAATGCTTGAGACATAAACGAAGCACAATTAGAAATTCGCTTACCATTGCTTTGCTTTTCCATTGGTTTTCTTATCTTTAGTGTTGGATCAACTTGCCTTTTAGGAGCTTCCACTTTTCCATTCTTTGAATCACTACTCTTGTTTGAAGCCTTCAACATTCCCACTACTTGTTCATGGTCTGATTTTATAGCTTTGTTCCTTAAGTGATAGTTGCTATGAACCTTTTCCAATTCTACCACATTATATGCCTCTCTTTCCTCTCTAGTTGACCTTCTTATTTCTGGATTCTCATCATTATCTAAAAAGAGTTGTTGCTCCTAATGATATCCCATTCCTCCTATAATCCTCATTTGGAATATAATAGTCTTCAGAATCATCACTATCTGCTGCCCAAAATGGGTTGGATGACATAGCATTCATCATGAGTTGATCTTCATCTCTCTGATCATTTTATTCTAAAATTTTGTGAGCTAGTATACACCCCTCTTGCGAATGAGGTAATCTGCATACATCACACCAAAGTTCTGTTGGAGATTTGTTTTTGTGCTGTTGATTGATTGTATGTTTGTCATTATAAATGACAACATATGATATACGGTAGTGATTCTGTATGTACTTATTAGAATGATGATATCAAGCCTTGAATAGATATATTCAGGTTGTAGACATGTTTATTATGCTATGTTTATACACACAGACTCAGATATGAAGTTTCAGTTGTGTTGTGTAATTCTGTTATTGGCAGTTCCAGTTCTGGAAGAGTATATGTTTAGAGTTGATGTATTTAACGTGTTTCTTGAGTCGCACCTATCATCAAGATATGCATGTGTATATTCATGACTAGTTATGAGTTAACTATGTTTGGTTAAATGCACCTATCACATAACATCAGGTTCATGCTATTTGAGATGATTTGGTGAAGCCAACTTAGTGAAGCGACATGTCTGTTCAGTTTGTGTTGCGCAGACTTAATACTATTTGTGTGCTTAGTTAATCCAAAAAAAAATTTGTTGAAGTGTTTCCAAGAGCCATCATGACCTTCTACTTTAAAGAAGATACTTATAGTAGTTCTCTTGTAAATTAAAAGTGTGAATGATAAGAACAGAGACAGAAAAAGTACAGAGCAGAATATCAGAGTTGTTTCATTCATCAAGGATCTATGTGAATAAGCAGTTGAAGATTACAATAAATTGGAAATGATCAAGACGATAGGTCTATTCTATAGTTCATCATCAGATATAGTGTATATCTATTCTACAGAAGGTTGTAGCCTTCACCATTAAAGCAGTGAGCTTTTGGACAGTGAGTCCTCACCCCTAATAGGGTTATTTGTAATAGATTCTTAATAGGGTCAGACCCCTAATCAAGTCACTATACTTATTGCATTGTAAAGTAGAACTCCTAACAGGGTTGAAATATCTTCTAATAGGGATTACTATAAACAAGTATAGTTTATTGTGGGTACTAAATACCACCTGGGTTTTTACTTTTTGGTTTCCCCGTAACCAAATTGAAGTGCTATCTATTGTGTTATCTAAATGTGTATTTACTTTATTTTATTCTAAAGTTAATAAGAGAAAAAAATTAAATTGGTTGATAACTGATTCACCCCCCCCCTTCCCAGTTATCCTTTGGGACTATTCTAACAATTGATATCAGAGCCAAGTTCCTTGGAGAAGAAGCCTAATAGCTTAAGGTATATTAGATGTCTTACTTCATAAAAGAGAGCACTAAGTTTGATGGAGAAAATTATCTGGATTGGAAAAACAAAATGATAAACCATCTATGGTGTGTTGGTTTTGATATCTTTGAGATAGCCACACAAGAAGTTGTTATTCCCTCACTTAAAGACCTTTCAAAAGATTCTGCTACTAGAAGACAAAAGGAAACATTCACAACTGATGCAATTGCCAAAGAAGCCCTTATAAGTGCCCTATCCAACAGTGAATTTTTTGAGATCAAGACTTTAGACAAGGCATACACTATATGGAAGTATTTAGAAGACATGTTTGAAGGAGATATTCAAGCATTGAATGCATGCAGGAAGACATGAAAAAAAGAAATACAATAGTCTTGAGATGTTACCTGAAGAGAACATTAGAGCCTACAATCAAAGGATAAATGAAGCAGTTTCTAGAATCAGAAACAATGGTGAAGAAATATTAGAGGAAGATATAATGGACAAGCTATTGACTACTCTAACATCAGACTATGAAAAAAAGAATAGTTATATAGAGGAAACTATGCAATTTTCACAAGACTTCAAAAGAGAGACTTTGATCAGTAAAATCTCTCCATTTGAGATATCAAGATTGAAGACTGAACCAAAAGGTGAAACAACCTTCAAAGCATCAATCCATGGTAAGAAATCTCACATCTCTAGCAATAATGAGAAATAAGATGTTGATGAAGAACTAGAAGAAATCATAGCTATGATTTCTAAAAGAGAAAAGAAAGGCAAAGGAAAATATGAAGGACAACTTCCATTCAAATGTTTTTCATGCAACAAGATTGGCCACTTTGCATCCAAGTGTCCTACAAGAGTAAAGAAATTCAGACCTAATTATAAACCAAAATACAGAAAGGAATGTTATCATGTTGAAGAAGGTGTAACTGATGAAGATTCAGGAGAAGATGAAATTGGATTCATTGCCCTTAAAGATATGAAAAAATTGCCTGAGGGTATGGACATTGAAGATGACAAAGAAGCACAGGAGTTAGCCCTAATTTCCAAAGCAGACATCAGAATTGATTGGATCATTGACATCGGTTGTTCTCACCATATGAAAGGTAACAAAGATAGATTTGTTCATTTAGACAAATACAAAGGTTGTATGGTTAGATTTTGAGATAACACTCCTAAACCTATCATAGGCAATGGTTCTATCACTTTGGATGGAAAGAAAAAAATAGATGATGTTTTGTATGTTGATGGATTACATCATAACTTGCTAAGTGTTGGACAACTACTTGACAAAGGTTATCATTTGGAGTTCAAAGATGACAAGTGCATCATTAACAACAAGGATGGAGACATGATTGCATCAGGATCCAAAACAAAAGGTAATGTTTTTCAGCTCAATTCAGATGTAATTTTTTTTGTTGCAAAAGTGGATGACAGTTGGTTATGGCACAAGAGACTCTGTCATATCAATTTTGATAACATAGTAAAGATGGGTAATTTCAAGGCAGTCAAAGATCTTCCAAGTATAGCAAGAAAAGTTGACACAATATGTAGGGAATGTGTTATGGGAAAGCATGCAAGGAGTTCCTTCAGAAGCAAACAGAACTTAGCTGAAAACAAATTGGACCTAGTGCATATAGATTTATGTGGTCCTACTCAAACAAGATCATACTACAGAGAAAGGTATTTCAGGTTGTTTGTTGATGATTTTTAAAGGATGATGAGGGTTTCTTTCTTAAAAGAGAAGTCTAAGGCCTTTGAGAAGTTAAAAATCTTCAAAGCTAAAGTTGAGAATGAATCTAGATTAAAACTAAAATTTCTGAGATCAGATAGAGGAGGAGAGTTCACCTTTGATCGGTTTTATGAGTACTATGAAGAACATGGAAAAAAAAGACAATTGAGTGCTCCTAGAACCTATCAACAGAATGGGATTGTAGAAAGGAGGAACATGATCATACTTGATATAGTGTGCACTATGATGATTGAAGGAAAAGTTGTGCACACCTATTGGAGAGATGCAGTCAATACAGTAGTCTATACTATCAACATAACACAACTAAGGCCAGGCATGTACAAAATACCTTATGAACCTTGGTTTGGTAATGTACCTACAGTGAAATATTTTAGAATCTTTGGCATCAAGTGCTACATCAAGAGACATGATGGTGTTGGTAAGTTTGATGCTAGAAGCAATGAAGGTATTTTCCTTGGTTACTCTACTAAAAGAAAAGAATACAAATCTTTCAACTTAAGACTAAAAAAGATAATTGAAAGTACTCATGTAAAGATTGATGAAAAGTTCATGGTCCAAGAAAGGTACTATGAATATGCACCTATGATTGAAGATGAACCCAGGCCTAGCAGTAAAGATACTATTATTGAAGAAATGTGTGATTACATTGATGTTTCATGTAATGACCCTGAATCAAGTAGAGAAGAATCACAGATTACAGTAGAAGAAGTAACACCTAAGGTTCCTAAATTCACATCTAGATACCACTCTAAAGATGATATCATTGGATATTAGAGCAGCAGTGTTTTAACTAGATCAAAAGATAAAAGTCTAACAATGGATGAAGAGGTATGTTTACTTTCACAGATTGAACCTTTAAGTGTTGAAGATGCTTGTAATGATTCTGATTGGAAGAATGCAATGAAAGAAGAATTAGATCAGATAATTAAGAATGAGACATGGGAATTAGTTCCTAGACCTAGTGACAAAAATGTGATTGGAACAAAGTGGATCTTCAGAAACAAGATGAACGAAGAAGGTACAGTAGTAAGAAACAAAGCAAGATTGGTATGTAAAGGATATGCACAGAGAGAAGGAATAAAATACACTGATACATTTTCCCCTGTGAGAAGACTGGAAGCCATTAAATTGTTCTTGGCCTATGCAAAATTCAAAGACTTTAAAGTTTATCAAATGGATGTAAAGTCAGCTTTTCTGAATGGTGAATTGAAGGAAGAATTCTACATAGAACAACCTGAAGGATTTAATCTTTCAGATAAACTAGACATGGTATGCAGATTGAAGAAAGCACTCTATGGTCTTAAACAGGTCCCAAGAGCTTGGTATGAGAGGCTTGATGATTATCTTACCAAGATTGGATTCTAGAAAGGTGCAGCAGATTGTAACCTATCCACAAGAGAGACACTTGATGGATTACTACTAGTTTCCATATTTGTTGATGACATTATCTTTGGAGGTAATGACAATCTTAGTGCAACATTTGCAAAATAAATGTAGAATGAATTTGAAATGAGCATGATTGGTCTTATAAAATACTTTTTGGGACTAAATGTAAAATAGACAAATAAAGGTATATTCATTAATCAGTCAAAATATGTGAAATAAATATTGAAGACCTTCAAGATGGAAGACTGTAAGACAGTATGCACTCCTATGATAATAGGAAGTAAGATTTCAAAAGATGATGATTCCATAGTAGTTGATAAGACATTGTACAAATCTATGATTGGAATCCTCATTTATCTAACTCAATCTAGACCTGACATATCTAATGTAGTTGGTATTGTTGGAAGATTTGCATCTCAACCCAAGTAGAATCACCTAATGGAAATCAAGAGGATATTCAGATATCTAAAGGGAACTATAGACTATGGTTTATGCTATCCTAAATTAGAGAATGTACAAATTCATATGTATATAGATGCAGATTGGGCAGGTTGTATTGATGATAGGAAGAGTCCTTCAGGAGGAGCAATATTTCTTGGAGATAGGTTGGTTTCTTGGATAAGCAAGAAGCAAAACTATATTTCTCAGTCAACAGTAGAAGCTGAATATGTTACAGCAGCATTGAATTGTTCAACTATGGTCTGGATCAAGCAGATGGTTAAAGACTTAGGTATTTAGGTTGATTATCCTATTTTTATTCACTGTGATAACACTAGCACTATTAACATGTCTAAAAACCCTATGATGCATGCAAATACAAAACACATAGAGATCAAGTGCCATTTTCTAAGAGAAAAGGTTGCAGACAAAGAAGTGAAATTGGACTATGTGAGAACCAAAGAACAGTTGGAAGATATTTTCACAAAAACTTCAGCAAAAGATACTTTTGAGTATCTCAGAGAGAAGTTGGGAGTAATTCCCTCTCCTAAGTCTGATTAGAGAATACAGGAAGAACATCAGTCCTTTGTGACTGATAAATGGTTGACTATACTCTACTTCTGGAGTAGTACCTCTACCTAATGGTTTATGGCACCCTTTTCCATTGATGTCAAACGGGGAGTATGTACTAAGGGGGAGAATATACTTAGGGGGAGTATATATATGGAACAAAAAACATAGTCAGAGGTACTGCAGCAGTGTAGAGAAATCTTTGATGATGATATTGAGAAGATTGTAAAAGAAAGAGGACACCATGAATAGAGGATGTTTTTAGAATCACATGTTTCCATCAATGTCAAAGAGGGAGATTGTTGGAGATTTGTTTCTGTGCAGTTGATTGATTGTATGTTTGTCATTAATCACAACATATGATATACAGTAGTGATTTTGTATGTACTTATCAGAATGATTATATCAAGCCTTGTGTGGATATATTCAGGTTGTAGACATGTTTATTATGTTATGTTCATACACGCAAACTCAGATATGAAGTTTCAGTTGCGTTGTGTAATTTTTTTATTGGCAGTTATAGTTTTGGAAGAGTATCTATTTAGAGCTGACGTATTTAACGTGTTTCTTGATTTGCACCTATCATCAAGATATGCATGTGTATATTCATGATTAGTTATGAGTTAACTGTGTTTGGTTAAATGCGCCTATCATGTAACATTAGGTTCATGCTATTTGAGATGATTTGGTGAAGCTGACTTAATGAAGTGACACGTCTATTCAGTTTGTGTTGTGTAGAATTAATATTGTTTGCATGCTTAGTTATGCCAAAAAAGATGTTTTTGAAGTGTTTCCAAGATCCTTCATGACCTTCTACTTTAAAGAAGATAATTATAGTAGTTTTCTTGTAAATGAAAAGTGTGAATGATAAGAACAGAAATAGAAAAAGTACAGAGTAGAATATCAGAGTTGTTTCATTCATCAAGGATCTATGTGAATAAGCAGTTGAAGATTACAATACATTGTAACTAATCAAGACAATAGGTCTACTATATAGTTCATCATTAGATATAGTGTATATCTGTTCTATAGAAGGTTGTAGCGTTCACCATTGAAGCAGTGAGCTTTTGGAAAGTGAGTCCTCACCCCTAACAGGGTTATTTGTAAAAGACACTTAACAGGGTTAGACCCTTATACTTATTGGATTGTAAAGTGCAACTCCTAACAGGGTTGAAATATCTTCTAATAGGGATTACTATAAACAAGTATAGTTCATTGTGGGTACTAATTCCCACCAGGGTTTTTACCATTTGGTTTCCCCATAACCAAATTGAAGTGTTATCTATTGTGTTATCTAAATGTGTATTTACTTTATTGTATTTTGAAGTTAATAAGAGAAAAGAATTAAATTGGTTGATAAATGATTCACCCCCCCCCCTCTCAGTTATCCTTTGGGACTATTCTAAAAATTTCACCTTCTATGAAGTGATTATTCCTCTTAAGTGGGTCAGGGGTTTCCATCTACTTTTTCAAAGGTTTTCCATCCTTCCAGTCAGTATGATAAGGCACGTATTGCAACTTGTATCAATCATTTCTATTAAAATTTCTGTCATTTCTATTTTCCTGGGAATGACCCTTATTTAGTTGTAATTTTTTTTACCATCCCCTATATTTCATCCATTTTGTCCTTATCCTCATTATGTCTCGGAATGGTGGGGTTGAAAAGTTTAGGGTCACTTCTCTTATCCGTTCTCCCAACATCTATCCTATTTCTTGCAATAGTCAATAAAGTTTTAAAGGCTTCAAATGTAGTGTTTTCAGGATATGAGACCTTATTTCATAGTTTGTCTTAATATCAAAAGTTGTTATGTAGAAAAATATTAGAAATGAATCCACAGGGAGAATATCTTTTGGAATCTTATTTAGCACCTTGTTAAAACATTTTGTTGAACTCCTCCACTGTCTCATTCATATTATTTTTTATACTAGTTAACTCATGAGGTGCAAATGGATCCCTATGATCTGCAAATTCTTCTAAAAACTGATCAACAAAATCATTCCAACTACTGATAGAACTATCTGGCGAGTTTCTGTACCATTCATCTACACCATCTCTCAAGAATTGCACAAAAAGTTTCATAGATACATCCTCACACTCATTTTCAGACTCACTAATTACATTTTTTAGGTTAATCACATGTTGTTTTGTTGACTGAATTCTGTCACCATTAAATTTGGGAATAAAAGATTTTAACTCATTTGATATCGGATTAGGAGAACATATTATATTCAAAAATTCCAATTGTCTATATCTTTCATTAACTCTCGAAAATCTAACATTTGCTTGATTTTTAACCTGACCATTATCTTGAAAATTTTCATTTTGCAAAATAGGGTTACCTCTCTGATTTTGACCTCCTTGACTTCCATACTGGCCAGTGTGAAATTTCTTAGCCACATTCCTCTGATAGTAATTTCTTTGATCTCTCGCTCGTTGGCCACCTTGATCATTTGATTTTCCTTTCCCACTATCCAGTGTTTTATATTGATTATAATAATCATGCATGTTATCATCCTCTATTACAACTGCACCATGCATATTATTTCCATGTGGTTGCATGTTATATCTTTGTGTTTTTTCATTATTTATTTCATATGGCAGTGTATTTCCATGTTGATCCAAATCATTACAATGTTGATAAACCCGATTTATATCATGTTGTAAACCATGTCTATCTTGATGAATATTGTGCATGATGAACATGTTGCTACACATTATCATTATACCTTGGTTGCACTAGAACTCCATAAGGTTGCGCAATATTTTGTTGCTCCATCTAAACATATTGATTTATGTTACTATTTCTATGCTGCTCATTATTGCATGGATTGCATATGTGTTTTTTGTCTTCTCTTTTATCTGCACCCTACGCCTTGTTCTCATTGGGCTGCATATTACATCTCATGTTGTGTATTGTCTCATTTTCTCCTTGCATAGTAACCCCATAAGGTTGCATGTAGTCTTTTTGACACTGCACATGGTTTCTATATTGCGTCTGATCTACATCATGCTGGATAGACTCAACATTATATTGTGTAGCCTGCATATCGTGCTACATAGACTTCATACCATGTTGTTGCTTAAACTTGTAATGTTGGTTTGGTTGAGTCACATTGTTATGTTGCTGCATAAACCTATCATAATGTAGCATATTATAATCATTATAACAATCACACATATTGTTTCCACATGACTGCATGTTATTTCCATCACCTCTTTTGGCTTGCACATGATCTCTTGTTTCATCCTTACCTCCTGGCGTTAAACCTCCATGTGGCTATGAATGTTTGCCATTTTGGCATTGCGCATGATCTTCATGTTGTGTGAACTAGTCATCAGGCTGCATAAAATTTATACCATGTTGTGTAAACTTCACATCATCTTGCATAAACTCTTCATTTTGTTGTTTTGACTTTATATCATGTTGCGTGAGTTGGTTATGCTGCACATTATTATTGCACAAGCAATGTGTTTCTCTATATTGTGCATAATCCTTCCCATCCCTAACATGTTGGCCATGTGAAAC
This sequence comes from Thuja plicata, assembly GCA_018584345.1. Classification (NCBI taxonomy): domain Eukaryota; kingdom Viridiplantae; phylum Streptophyta; class Pinopsida; order Cupressales; family Cupressaceae; genus Thuja; species Thuja plicata. The sequence continues at coordinate 646,526 of MU228413.1, read as the reverse complement.
ATCACTCAACTACAAATGATAATTATCTTTACCTTATGTGGTATGTATATAAAGCTGTGCAAGTTCATTTTCCTACTCAAGTCCATTAAGTTGTGCACCAAGATGTCTCTGTTCATCATTACTTCTCCCTCTTTTGTCATCTGGGATATATAGCAGATTGGAATGAATTGTTTTTAAAGGATTGTTACTATTTTTCCTATGAGGAGGATTGTATTTTGGAATCCTATCATTTTTATCAATTTTTTCTTCATTCATTGAATTTACTTTTGTAACTTTAGGGCTATTATGTGGTGATACAATATCCTCCCTCTGAAACCCTATTCTTTGAAAAACCTCATCAGGTTGTCTTTTCAATGCCCTGATCATTCCTTCATCCTTTTTCTCCAGAGAAATCAATCCTTATGCAATAACGTCCATAATTTTATCTTCCCGAGTTCACTCTTCATGTTCAGATATATCAATATTCCCTGAATCAAAACATAGGTTTTTGTTTCTACTGTCACTAGCAATACTATGATGACTTGAATTTGGAAATTGCTCACAGGCCAATTCCTGCTCATTTGATTCATAAGGTGTCTTATGCGGTACATACAACATCTTTGAATTCTTATTTCTCTTCTTCAGTTCTAATTCAACAAATTGATTTTGTTTAAGGGATCTCCTTCCTAACATGTACTTCTCTCAACATTTCTTGAAACTAAATTTTAGAGTCGCAACCTCACTTTCTGTGAGGAAATACTTGTTCTGAGTCTTCTCGCTCCCAGTAGAATCTTACTAAACTTCACAAGTGTAACCAGAGATTCTACAAATATCCTTTACAGATAGCTTCCCTAGTAGAGTCGCCAATTTGCTGCTTCCCAAAAATGATGGATCAGATTTTCCCAACTGACATGTACACACTAATACCTCTACAATTATGGCTTAGTTAGGCCAAGGCTAGTAGGCCTGGTTCCACTTCAAACTAAACAATCCTCTATGATACCTAACTACATACACAGACAATCAAATCTCCTCCCAAGGTGGTGAAAGGTCCTTGGAGGAAAATGATACAATCTCTTGATGCTCTTTAATATCATAATTTAAACAAAATTGAATTATCCCTAAAAATCATAATTTTAAATGCTTTGAAAAGTGATTAGATTATCTAAAAAATACAAAATGTGAGTTAAATGATGACTTTCAAATAATATGATCAGTGCCTACTCAACATTTGAGTATAGAGTTAGAGAATTCTCAATCCTACGTATAATCAAAGATAGTTATAAAAATTTACTTTTAATAAAGCAAGACCATCACTTCACAGGCTTCCACTTGACTTATAATACAAATTAATCTACATGGCTAATCTCATTAAATTTAACTCAAATTAAGAGACCATAAAGAATAACAAAAGATACACAGATCTTAAATTGATATTTGAACTATATATATTAACTTTGAATTACGATACTCAGGGAACATAACACACTGAAGCACTCTAATACACATAGTATCTGAAAGACTAATTGAAAATAAATAACATATAACCATAAATAAATAGAATAACACTTATCTCATTTGACATTTGAAATTTTGTACATAATGATTCATACTTGCAGTACTATATCTGTCTCTCTCCAGACTTCCCCCCCCCCCCAAAAAAATAATAATAAAAAAAATCTCATTGTAATCTTTGAAGGTTTATTTGACTTAATATTTATATGTACATCAATAGTTTCCTGTTAAAGATTGTACCTTTTCACAAATACCTAATCCTAAATGAAACCCTAAAAATTTATAATAAATTAACCGAGTATAATGTTTAAGGGAATAAATCATTTCCCACATTTGCAAATAACAATATATATTTGTCATCTTCTCAGATAGTTTGTCGGGTTGCCTAAATTCCTTGCACATCAAATCAAAATTAAATAACTCTAAAATGAACCTTAACCTAATGCTCCTAAATATAGGGGATGAAAGGAATAAACAATATTCACCCTATAAAATAAATAAAAGATTATAATACAACTTACCCTAAAAAATATTTCAAATAATAAAAATAGGGTAAAGTAAACTATTTTATTTAAAATCAAAATTTATAATGTCACAAATATTAAATAATTTCAAGTTTGGAAATATTTAAATAATTTTAAGTCAAATAAATAACATATTTCAAAATAATTTACCCTATTAGAATATTTCACTTTAATAGTTTAGGGTAAATTAAAATAATGCCCTTAAAAATTATGTTAATGTAAATCTAAATCACGTCTTTAATATAAAACCTTTTAAAAGCACATAAGATAAAAGAAATGAGATAATATGATTTTGTTTAACACATAACTCGAAGAAAACATATAAACTAGTTGGTTAGAGGGGGGATGGGTAGGTAGGTAGGAAAAAGGGTTGGCTTGAGAGGTCGAGTGTTCAACTCCTGATCACCACCCTTTTACCCTATTTATTTTTATTTCAAAAATATTTATGCATGTAATCCATTGAAATATAATATTAAAGCTTTGCTAATAAATATGAAAATAGGATAATGACACTTATTTATGCTTTTTTGATTGTTTAATTAAATTTTGAAATGGGGAAATATTATGAAAATTAAAACAAATATTTCTACTTCCCTGATATTATGTATATAAAGGGCCTGAATTTTCAGGTACCAACATGGCTAACTTAGTTTTGTAATGTATTCAGATGTATGTTTTAGTTTTATGTCATCAAAGGTGATGAACAAGGTTGAAATCAAATGTTGAAGGCTATGACAAAGGATTTTTGGGCTATGCTCTATTTTTTTATAAATGTTTGATATGAAGAGAAACAATTACCATATGATCTAAGATTTTTTGTAAATGTTTGATTTGAAAATAAACAATTACTAATTGGTACAAGTATGCAAACTAATTTGGTGATTTGTATTTGTTATTGTATTTGTTGGATTGTTTAGTCTATACATTACTTATAAGCAAGGAAGCTTTTTAGTATCATATTTCACAATATTGACCTACTTTTGTAAAGTGAGCATTGTCGCATTTGAGACTATGAAGCTTCCATTCTTCTAAGTAATGCATACAATATGTTATGATTAAGTAATAATGAGAGGGGGTGAATCAGTATTACAACACTTTAAATGAAACTTAAACCAATTCCAAATAAACCATATGATTGATGAAATGAAAAGAACATTAAAAATTAACACATACCTCATAACACCATAATTTGATGTCAAGAAAACCCTCGCCAAGGGAAAACCCTGGCGGGTATGGTACCCATAGGCATGCCCTAAAGTATAATGTCCATGTCAGGAGACCTAGCCCTATTAGGAGCTGAGTATTACATTTTAAATTTCCTTGTTAAAGGAATAACAACCCTGTTAAAGGTATAAAACACCCTATTAGGGGAAAACTAAGCTTACAACTCTTAGAATCAAAACTTTTGTTACAAAGTATTCTCAGTAATAAAAAAAATAAGCATCTTAAATGCTTCGATAGTTCTAGTTGTATCTCTTGAATAATCTTTGTCAATCTCTACTCTCGCATCTGCCATCAGACATCTCATTCCATTCCATACTTTTCTTTCCAAAAAGTCTTTCATATATATATA
>MU228413.1:589123-629014 GCA_018584345.1 Thuja plicata | reverse complement strand
ATGTGGCATCCATAGGAGAAGGGAGTTACATGCAAACTCCTCCACTCATCTCTACTTAAGAGATGTCTCTCACACACTATTTGGAATAATCTTCTCCTCTCTCTCTCAATTTCTCATTGCTCTCATTATTGTATTGAGCTCATTGCTCTCATCTTTTAGGCTTTTGGCCATATTCTTATTCACAAAGGGGTTTTTATTTTCTTTTCCCCTTACCAAAATCTCTTGGCTCATTGTTGGATTCTTGAAGCACTTTGTGGTTGATCTTGCAATCTTCTCTCCTTTGGTTGTGGTAAAATCTTCCTTGCATTTCATTTTCTTGGATTAATACTTGTTTAAGCTTTCATTCTTTTCAATCTTTTCATTCTTCTTACAATACCTATTGTCACTATTCCCAAACCAGTAACAACAAGACAAATAGTTACCATTCCAATAAAAAACTATAACTTGGTGGAACATTTACAACGAACCTCTACTCAAATTTCTATCTTTGAGTTACTTAAAATTTCCTCAGTGCATAGGGAAGTTCTTGAACAAGCCCTACATTCAGCAAATGTACCAAAAGACATTGATGTAGACAAATTCAAAGAAATGGTAAATCATATCTATGCACCACACTATCTCTCTTTTTAAGAAGAAGATGATAAATCATTGACACATCTGCATAACCAACCCTTACATATTGAAGTCCTAATTCATAAATCCCGTGTCAGACATGTATTGATAGATGGAGGTGCAGGGTTGAACATTTATACTCCCAATCTAATAAAGAAGTTGTGAATTTTAGAACAAACCATTGATTCAAGATGTAAGATCACTATCAAACCTTTCGATGAAGAAGAAAGATCCTCTAAAGGCCTCATTGTTCTACCAATCAGAGTAGGACTAGTTGAAAGAAATGTGATCTGTCAAGTTATAGATCTACCCTTGGATTACAACATACTATTAGGGAGACCTTGGATCCATGAAATGCACGTAGTACCATCTACTTACCACCAATGTATAAAATTCCCACATAATGGGGTGGAAGTAACAATTCCTACAAATGACATTTATACTTGCAATCATGTTAAAGTAGATAGTATGGTCCCTCATAAAAAGGAAGTTCCAAAAGAAACTGTACCTAAAACTACTAAAGACATGGTTATGAGAAGCTTTGGAAAGATAGTAAAGCTTGAAGAAACTATTATGGGAGAATAAAAACTAGACATGACCCCATCATTGACAGAACTTCCAATATCTCCAAGATCTTATGGGAAACCTTCCTCATCTTTCACACCTACTAAATCTAAAGAACCAGAGATTTACAAAGCAATTGGTATGGTTAAAGTATCTACCTCCCAAGAGGATGAAGAAGAAGAAAAACTAGTATTGGCTTGAATTTACAAGGGAGAACTAAAATAAAATGAGGCAAAACATGATAGGATTAGGATCACTGAGAGGGGGGGAGGGTGAATTAGTGATCTATCTATTATAACTTTTTCTTATTATCTTGAATCTTAACTTTAATGCTTATGTACTAAACTGAATATCAATGCAAGTAAGATAAACATACACAACTTATAACACCAAATATGATTATAGGGAAACCCAATGCAGGTGAAAACCCCAGTGGGAATTAGTACCCATAAACATTCTCTACTAGTTTCTTATGATCCTTGTTAGAAGATCCTTAACCCTGTTAGGAGTTGTCTTTACAATGTATGAAGTACAGTGACCTTGTTAAGGGTCAGATCCTGTTAGGAGTATTTTACAATAACCCTGTTAGGAGTGGTGGATTTAGTGTCCAAGGAATCACTATCCAAGAGCTCACTGCTCAAATGGTGAAAGCTGAAACCTTCTGGATCTTTGATACACACTGTATCTGCAAGGTGAACTGCTACTGTGACACTACTTGTCTGATCAGTTCCTTTTGTGCGTTGATGCTTTAACCTCTTGTAAATCACTATAAAAATATTATCTTCACTCTAAAATACTCTACTTCAATATCTATATCATCAACATATGACAGATATAGCTTTGTTGTTTTAACACTCTACTCTACTTTTCTTTTCTCTAGCTTTCGCAACTTCTCCAATCACAAATGACCTTCTATAAGTACTTCCTCAAGGGAAATGAACATGTCAGCTTTAGGAAACCTTTTACCATCTATCTTTATCACTTAAATAAGCATGCAACCCTTGATTAAGTCGGTGCAATATCAATTACAACTGCTTTACTTAAACTAAACAGACGCGTCTCTTCACAGAGTCCGCTCCGCCAAATTAGCTCTAACTTCTCTTTGGAAGAATCAAGTCATGAACCTTTAACCACACATGATGAGATCACTAAAAATAACTAATCCAAAGGCATAATTCATAAGGATAGGTGCAACTTTTGTACCAAAACAATCTCTGTCAGCTCTTTCCATGATCTTTGTCCTGTTCTGGCATTCACTGGATGTACCTCTTCAACTGGATGTATCTTTTTCATACTTGCACATATGATCATTCTCTCTTAGAATTAGCATGAATAAATACTTACAAGATTATCTTCAAAGGCACATGCCCTAACTCAGTCGTATGCATGTGCACTGATTCTCTGTTCTTCTGGTACTGTGCTAACTATCCAGTCTTCTTTACTTAGCCAATTTCTAATCTTCTGATAATGTGTGCTGACTCCAACACTTCATATGAATTTTTTACCATATTGAAAACACTAAATAGAGTCATATACACTAGTATAATCAACTTGCCAAAAGTCTCCCCCTTTTCATTAATGGAAACAAAGGAATATGGCAAAGTTAATATATGTACTCTTATACAAAAACTCTCTATCTTATATCTCCCTCTTATCATATACCAGACTCCATATTCTTCATACTCTACTCCTCCTTTGATATTAATGACAAAGGTGCTCAAAAACACTTCTATGTACTTACTCAGCATACACATCTGGATATGCAATCTGCAACTTCTAGATCTCTTTCTCCCAAAATGCAATAATTTGTAGATTGGCACATAATGCACATTGTAGCTTCTCCATCTTCTCCAAGTCTGTGCTAGGACCTTGATCGTATGAAAGACTCCATATTATGTACATTATTTTACTCCCATTTTGATATTATCTTCTCTGCCTTTTTCTGCAAACTCTTTCAAGGATGCTTGACCAACCTTGAGTGAACTAAGATCAAGTGTAAAGTTGCTAACCAATTCACTAAATCTCTTCTTCATACACTTCTCTTCTACAATATCTGATCTATTTCTCATGACTCCTTCAGATTATATAATCTCCTTTATTTATTTACTCCCCATGATTCTAAGTCTATTATGGGTGTCAAACTTGACAACAATGATGATGAACTATCCATCACTTCAGTCTTCTCTTTTTCTACTTCCTTTTATGTGATATCTTAAATCAATATATCTTCTTTCTAATATAAAGACTCTCAGCCTCTTGAGTACTCACAAATGTTTATTCAAACTTTTCTAGATCAGTATCCATTGCTACCATTGATACTTCAACATTATCAACCATGAATGTATCCTCCATGTCCTTGGCCATGGGCATAGAATCCTGTGGACCTGTCATAATATTTTTATCTGCTTCTTCACATGATATTTCAAATTGTATCTTCAATCAATTCTTCTCTTACGTGAATACTATTTTGTTGTATTCACACTTAGATGATCAATAATAAGTATGCGCTTCCAAGGATAACATTAGGTTGGCTCCAAAAAAATATCTCCAACAGCTATACTGATACTCTCACATAGAACACTGCTCAACAAGATTTTGACCCACTCCGCTTCATGAAATTCATGCGCAGAAGCATACTGATAAATCACTTCTAAGATGTTTCAAAGAGTTTCTTGATATCATTCTATACTAAATAATGTAATTGTGATGCTTTGCTACTCGACTGTAAGTGCTCCTTTGATTATCCAACCACTTACTCGATTGCTAAGTAAGTTTTTAACTAATTTCTAAAATGACGTGTTTGTGCTTGGGCTTTGTTTCAAACTTGAATGACTTTGCTTAACAAATAAAAATTATCAATCTCCTTTCTTCATTGCTGAGAACAACTGTAATGCATTAACAATACAACTACTAGGGCTTCTATGATCTCCAATCATTTATTCTGACCACAAGTGAGGACTTGGTGATTTCAAAGTAGATTTCTGTCATTAATACTTTCCGTGTAGACACAGAAAGAAACTGTAACTTTTGTTCTTGTTCTAGATAACAATTTAGACCATGTTCTCTTGCATACTGCATTACAATGTCACCAAACAATTGTAATCCAAGGCGCATACTCAGATGGTGAGTATACCATCCGCATAGGGGTTTAGATCTTATCAAGCTTCCCCTATTACCATGAGGATTATCTAACCAGAAATAGGAGATGCGTCCACAACAGATGCATCTACTATACTGTTAACATTATTATCCTTCTTTAATTCTACCTAGATCTTTCTTGTATCTTCTATAGATTTCAAAAATTTTATTTCTCCTACCTCATCCCATAATGAATCTTTTAACTTTTTAGGGCTTTCCTGTCCCTGCACTCTCGATCTACAATGTTTAGAGATATGTCCAGCTTTTCCACTTGAGTGACAAATGAAGGGAGGTCTGATGTTATTATTCATCATGATGCACTACTTGGCTATATGTCCATTGTAATTACATATCTGACATGTAATGTTCTCAGGGTTTCTAACATTTTGTTGAGGATAACTTCTTTGCTTTTTCTGATTCTGATTTCTTTGATTATTCTGATTCTTGTTCTTCTAACTTTTTTAACAATTCATAGCTCTATGACCAAATTTATTGCATGAATAACAATAACCATTGAAGGGTCTCACCTCTTTACAATTCCTTGCAATATGTCCATGCTTGTTACATGCATAAAAGTATGATCAACTAGCTTGCATTCATCCTTAGGTGGTTCAACATTGTCTTTAGTCTGATTTCCAATCTCCTTAGTATCTGTGATGTCCTTTGGTGCTTTCATTCTTTCTCGCATGACATCAATCTAAATTTGTGCTTCATTGTATCATATACTGCTGGTATCTCCTTTAACCTTTTGAGCATACAACTGTGATTCTATCAAATCCTTTCTTGTGTGTAACTTGTCAATATGATTCTTTGCTACAATCAATTCAGATTTGATCTTATCTTTTTTGTTTCTTAGCTCCAAGATTTCCATGTTTTCTTGTTTCAGTTCTTCATCTAACTGCTTGTTCACTTTGACTTGATCATCATAGGCGTCTTGATTGTTACATAGATTTTCATCTAATTCTTTAATCTGATCCTTCAGAGACAAATTTTCTTCATTCAAATTTTTGACTATTTCTCCCAAATCATTTCAAGAATAATTCCTTAATTCTTTTTTCAGTTTCTTGATAAGTATTTGCATGCCATTAACTTTTAGTTTAAGATCTTCATTTTGTTTTTTAGATGTGTCAAGTTCTTCAACGACTTCCTCAAGATTCTTTATTAGGTGTTTCATTTCTTCCTTTTCCATGATCTCCTCAAGTGGTTAAAGTTATTTTCTGAGGAATAGAGCTCTAATACCAATTGATAGGATTAGGATCACTGAGAGGGGGGGGGGGGGGGGGGGGGGNGTGAATCAGTGATCTATCTATTATAAATTTTTCTTATTATCTTGAATCTTAACTTTAATGCTTAAGTAGTGAACTAAATATCAATGCAAGTAAGATAAACATACACAAATCATAACACCAAATATTATAATGGGGAAACCCAATGCAGGTGAAAACCTCAGTGGGAATTAGTACCCACAAACATTTTGTACTAGTTTCTTGTCATCATTGTTAGAAGATCCTTAACCCTATTGGGAGTTGTCTTTACAATGTATGAAGTACAGTGACCTTGTTAAGGGTCGAACCTTGTTAGGAGTCTTTTAAAATAACCCTGTTAGGGGTGGTGGACTTACTTTCCAAGGACTCACTTTCCAAGATCTCACTACTCAAATGGTGAAAGATACAACCTTCTGGATCTTTGATACACACTATATCTGCAAGGTGAACTGCTGCTATGACACTGCTTGTCTGATTAGTTCCTTTTGTGCATTGATGCTTCAACCTCTTGTAAATCACTATAAAAATCTCATCTTCACTCTAAAATATTCTACTTCAATATTTATATCATCAACATATGACAGATATAGCTTTGATGTTTTAACACTCTACTCTACATTTCTTATCTTTGGCTTTTGCAACTTCTTCGATCACAAATGACCTTCTATAATTATTTCCTCAAGGGAAATGAACATGTTAGATTTAGGAAAATTTTTACCATCTATCTTGATCACTTAAATAAGAACACAACCCTTCATTAAGTTAGTGCAACATCAATTACAACTACTTTACTTAAACTGAATAGACCCGTGTCTTCACACAATCTGCTCTGCCAAATTAGCTCTAACTTCTTTCTCTGGATGAATCAAGTCATGCACCTTTAACCACACACTATGAGATCACTAAAAATCACTAATCCAAAGGCACAATTCCTAAGGATAGGTGCAACTTCTGTACCAAAACAATCTCTGTCGGCTCTTTCCATGATCTCTGTCCTATTTTGGCATTCACTGGTTGTACCTCTTCAACTGGTTGTATCTTTTTCATACTTGCAAATCTGATCATGATCTCTTATACTTAGTATGAATATTTACTTATAATATTATCTTCAAATGCACATGCCCTAACTTGGTCGTATGCACGTGCACTGATGCCCTATTCTTATGGTACTCTGCTAACTGTCTAGTCTTCTGTACTTAGCCAATTTATGATCTTCTAATAATGTGTGCTGAATCCAACACTTCATATGAATTTTTTACCATAATGAAAACACTAAATAGAGTCATATACACTATTATAGTCAACTTTCCAACAAAACATATGGACATATCACCAGAAAAATATGGCAAAGGATATGACCTTCTCAAACAAATGAGATATAAAGGGAAGGGACCTTTAGGAGACAAAGGAAAAGGACTTGTTAAACCTATACACATGGAATTCAAAGATACTAAAGATAAAAAATGACTAGGTTTCAATAATAAATCTGAAAACCTTACTTCAAGAGATGGTCCAATCTTTGATGAAGGAAGTGATGAAGAAGAAGAAACAGAACTAGAACAATGGACCTATGAGAGTGGTGTAGCACTAGTCTTGCTTCTTTTGAAGACCTCCTCTGGGGTCTCCTAGGACAATTCCTTGACCTAATAGGGTTCTTTCACTAACCCTAGGTTCCTTAGGTTTCTTCTCAGAAGAACCTAACACTTTCAACTAATGAACGTGATGTAGCACTAGTCTTTCTTCTCTGAGACCTCTTCTAGGTTCTCCTAGGCCACTTTATGACCTGCTAGGGTTCTTGCACTGACCCTAGGCTACTTAGGTATCTTGTCACAATATCCTAACTCCTTAAACTAGTGAACATCATTTTTGTAGAGCAAAACAATTCAACCTTACTTCTAGACCCCAAGTGGTCTTTCTTGCATCCTTGGCCTAAATGGCCATTTGATTAAAAAATAATAAACACTCAATCCACATAGAGGATTAGGGTATCCAAGGTGTCAATATAACCCTTTCCAACATCTTCAATCACACTTTTCATCAAAACTCCAATCAAGTTCCAAGAACCCACACAATGGCTTCCACGATAGGGCTACAAGCAATTAACCCTATTTAGTCACCTTTTCTGCATTAACTTGCAAAATGTCTTAACAAGTACCCAAGTAGGTTTAGGATCTAGACACCATTTACAAAGAAACTAGATATTTTATAGGTCTAGGGCTCTCAAGCTATCCATACAGCTTTGCCTATAAATAAGGCTAAAATTTAGGGTTTCGAGGGTTTCAAAATTAGTCTAGATGGAAATTCTTTCTTGCTATCCAAGAAACATCATCAAGTCCTCCCACTCAATTTGGGGACCTCACAACTCACCACTCTACCCTCTTCAATCTTTGGTTGAAGCTATAAATGCCTTCAACCCACCAATTAAGCTCTGCAACTGATGATGACCCTTAGCCATGCATCCCTGGCTCGCCTAGGGCATCATACCAAAAATGGTTTCCTTGCTTTTGTGGGCCCCTCCTTCACTATACACATAGTATAGGGAGTCTAGCACCATAATCCAATAGCCTAGGAAAATTCCATGGTGGAAGATGGAGTTAAGACTCCATTTGCACAAGTTGCCCAATACAAACCAGCGACTGGACTAAACTCAAAAGATTTTCTACAAGCACTTAAACCTATTGAATCAAACTAACTAACACCATAAGAAATTTATTAACAACATACATTCTACAAATCAAAGCTTAGAGGAATGAATTCAATCAATTAAACTATCAGATCACCTCAAAGCACCTTAACAGTCATTGTTATTCACAAATACCATCCGTACACAAAAATTCTCAAACTTTGCAACCCTTCACACATATTGAGGATGGTCATATATAGTTGACCCAAACACTAATTCATTGGTTTTATAAATTTACCTAACGAATTTCACCGAAGATTTAATGTTGTCATAAAAGTTGACAATGTTGTCAATGACAACATTGACAACTTTGTGCAACTTTTGAGTTTGGTCTTCAAACCTGGTCTAACTATGCCCAAACTTGTCCAATCCATCAAATATTATGATATAGTATCAAATAGGAACTCTAGACCCTTTCTTTTCTCATTCCTCCACAAAATCCCAAAAACACCTAATTGGACCTAAATGGACATAAAGGTCACTAAGGACCTAATAAGACCTATCCTCCTACAAACACTTCACACATTAGGACACTTGGTCCCTTTATTCAACTAGTGGTTTGGCTAGAACCACTACAAGACAAAACAAGAAGGAGCAAAACCCTAGGTTACACCAAAACAACTAGCCTACCTAGGTGCTCCTGCACCATACTCCCCCAAAAGGAGAATTTATGTCACTCCTATGGACAGAAGATCCTCTGAGATGCCCACCTTCTTAAAGTCTACCTCTATAATCTAGGAAGCCTCTGACTTTGGTCTATCCTTCCAATGAATCAAATGCTCCATGTAGAATTTGTGTCTAGTATTCTTCTTAACCCGGGAGTCCAAAACTTTGTCAGCCACCATGTGAAACTTTGGAAGTAAGACAACAACCTCAACATCATCACTGACCCCCTGACTATTAGGAGTAATCTCATCCATCTTCCCTCTGAACTATATCAAATCTTGAACATTAAAAATTGGAGATAGACTCAAATCTGATGGTAAGTCCACCTTATATGCATTAGCTCCATATTTTGCCAAGATATTGCAAGTTCCCACCCTTTTCATTTGAAGTTTGGTAGGGACACCCTTTTGTAGCCTTGATTTGTTCAAGTGGACCATGACATAGGCACACACTTCAAACTGAACATTCCTCCTCTTCTCATCAACTTTGGCTTTTAGCTTAAGTTGACTATCTTGTATCTACTTCTTCACTTGGTCTTGTATATCTTTCATGGTAGACGTGAATTCCTCTGCATGGAAACTTCTATATTCCATTCCACCAAGATCTTTGAGATCAAAAACACCCCTAGGGTGCATGCCATAAACCACATCAAATGGGCTCTTCCCTGTCATCCTATTCTTGCTATCATTGTAAGAATATTCTACTTGGGGAATGACCACATCCCAAGTTTGGCCATATTCCTTAGTTAGGCACCTCAATAGGTTACCCAACACCCTATTTATCACCTTAGTTTGGCCATCAGTCTGAGGGTGGTAAGTTGAGCCAAAAGATAGGTTAGTACCCAATATTATCCACAAAGTTTGGTAAAAATGGCTCATGGATTTCACATCCCTATCAAAGACTATACTCAAAGGGAGACCATGGATCCTCACAACCTCTTTGAAAAACAAATAAGCAATGTGGCTAGAATCATTAGTAGTTTTACATGGGATGAAGTGCCCCATTTTGCTAAATCTATCAACAACTACATAAATTCTATCATACCCCTATTTAGTCTTGGGTAAGCCCACAATAAAATACATACTCACACACTCCCATGGCCTATTATGGACTGGTAGAGGCTGATACAACCCTGCATTACTCATTCCTCCTTTTTCCTTCATGCAAACAACACACTGCTCCACATAATTGGTGACATGTTTCACCAATTTTGGCCAATGGTAGAACCTTTGGACCAATTCCAAGGTCTTGTCCTTACCAAAATGACCACTTAGAGAACCATTATGTTTCTCTTGGATGACATTCATCCTCATTGGACCTTGAGGTACACATAACTGATTACCCTTAAACAACAATGCACTCTACAAAGTAAAATGATTTAACTTGCTATGAAAATGATTCTCAAAATCAACACATACCTTATAGGCCTCACCAAAATCCTCTTCTGATTTTTATAAGTATCTGAAACTTTCAGTCCCAATGCTATTCAAGTGAACTTCTTGCACTATCAACAACCTCTTGCTTAAAGCATTTGCCACCATATTTAGTTGGCCCTTCTTGTGCTTGATAGTAAAAGTGAATTCCTACAAGTACTCCATCCACTTCAAATGTTTTTTGCTCAACTTTTCTTGGGTGTTAATGTAACTAAGAGCTTTGTTGTCAGTGAATACCACAAACTCTTTGGGCAATAGATAGTGTCTCCATTTTCTCAAGGATTGAACTAGTGCATATAGTTCCAAATCATAAGAAGAGTATTTCTTCTTAGCCTCATTTAATTTCTCACTAAAGAAGGAAATATGCCTACCTCCTTGACTCAATACCCCTCCTACTCCTAATCCACTAGCATCACACTCAATACTGAACAACTTCTCAAATCTTGTTAATTGTAGGATTGGTTGAGTAGCCATTTGTTGCTTCAACAACTCAAATGCTTTTCCTACTTCTAGTGTCCATCTGAACTTAGTTTTGACCCCACCCTTTATGGTATCCATCAAAGGTGCACATATCCCACTAAAATTCCTAATAAACTTTCTATAAAATTGGGCAAGGCCATGCAAAATCCTTACCTCTGTGGCTGTGGTAGGTGGAGGCCAGTTCAAGATTGCAGCAACTTTGTCATTGTCCATCTTCAAAGACCCCTTGAACACTACAAAGCCCACTTAAACTAGCTCTTGTTTAAAGAACTCACACTTCTGAAGGTTGATGGCCAACTTCTCTTCATGTAACCTTTTCAATAGTACCTCAACATGTATGATATGGTCCTCTCTTGTCTTACTAAATATCAATATATCATCAAGATATACCACCACAAACTTCCCTGTGAAGCCATTGAGCACCTCATTCATGAGCCTCATGAATGTGCTCAGATAATTAGAGAGGCCAAATGGCACAAAAAATCATTCATATAACCCATATGTGGTCTTGAATGCAATTTTCCATTCATCACCTTCCTTCACCCTGATTTGGTGATAACCACTCTTCAAATCCAGATTTGTAAAGTACATTGTCCCACCTAGGCAATCCATAAGATCCTCTATTCTTGGGATTTTGAATTTGTACCTTATTTTGATCCTATTTATGGCCCTTGATTCTATGCATAATCTCCACTTTCCCCCCTTCTTTGATGCTAAAATAACCAGGACTGCACAAGGGCTAATGCTCTTCTTGATCAAGCCTTCATCCAAGAGCGCTTGTACTTGTCTTGCTACCACCAAGTTATGATATGGATTCAACTTGTATGCTTCTTTGTTGGGAAAGGATACCCCTCGAACAAAGTCCATCTGATGACTTATAACCCTCTTAGGTGGTAGGGTTGTAGGAGTGCCATCACTCACTATGTCCTTGTATTTCTCAAGTAATTCTTGCACCTCCATTGGTAATGGTTCCTTTGCTGATTCTTATGCTTTCTTGGGCTTCAACACAATGGCATACCCCTCACTGTCATCACCCTTGACATCTTTCAAAAACTCCTTTCCATTGCATAACATAACACTAGGAGTTTTGGTCTGTGGTTCCTCATCCTCTAGTAATGACTAAATTTTGAAGCTCTTCCCTCCCTTCTTGAAAGTGATGGAGTTCTCTTTCCCATCATACACTGCTCCATTGTCAAATTCCCAAGGCCTTCCAAGAATCAAATGGCAAGGATCCATTGGTAGGATATCACAAAGCCATATGTCTTTATACCCTGCTATTGAGAACTCTACCCATGTTTGTTCATTGACAAACACACTTTCTCCATTGTTGAGCCATGTCACCTTATAGGGATTCACATGGGGTATCTTGGCTAGCTTAAGCTTTACTACTTCCTCCTCTGAGATGATGTTATCTGTGGATCCAAAGTCCACAATCACCTTACACACCTTACCAAGGATCTTACCTCTGATTCTAAACAATGCCCTCATATGTGTGGGCTCATCCTTGATTAGTTTCCTTATTAAGACCCTTATGAAAATCAGGTTATCACCCATCTCTGAGTCTAGGTGGTCTACTTTAGGGGTCTTGACACTTGAAGTATCCTCATGTCCATATGCTATCCTCTTATCACTATTTTATGCAGAAGGTTTGTCTGGACATCTATAGGCTGGATGGCCTAGCTGCCCACAATAATAACATTTCATGGTTGCAAAATAAGAACCACTCCTACCTCCTCTTCCTCTGCTAGGACCACCATGATTACCTCTACCCCTATTATATCCTCCTCTTGAACTTTTCTTAGTCTTCTTCTATGTCAACTTATTCTCTCCTTGTGACCTTTTCTCACTACCCCTGACTTGGTATCCTCCTCTTTGACCCCTTTGGTCTCTTCCTCTACCTCTATTGTTTTTGTTGTTCTTGAAGGTAGAATCCCCTTTTTCTTATTCTTCTCTTCCATCTTTATAGCCAATTGATGGAACTTTTGGATAGTGGTAGGTGTCCATAGGCTAATCTCCTCTTGGATGTTCCACTTCAATCCACCCAAGTATCTAGCCACTTTGATTGGCTCTTCTTCCTACAATTTAGACCTTAAACACAATCTTTGGAATTCCTCAGTATATGAGGCCACATCTAGGTCTTTCTGCTTCAAGTTTTGTCTCTTCCTATGAAGTTGTATTTCATAGTCCTCTGGAAGATAACTCTCCTTCAATTTGGTTACCATAGCATTCCAATTTGCTATTGGTTTCTTTCCCATGCTTACCCTCTCATCCTGAAGGTATTTCCACCAAGTCAAAGCTAACCCTCTGAGCCTAGACCTAGCCACTTTAACCTTTTGGGCTTCACTTATCCCCTCACACTCAAAGTGATTCTCAATTGATTTAATCCAATCCATGACTGTCTCAATATCCATCTTTCCTCCGAATAAAGGTATACCTTCCAAATATTTTCCACTTAATGCCTTTATGGCCTTCAAGAAAGGTTCCTCATTCAATACTGGGTCAGGTTCAAGAATGAATTCTTCTTCTTCAACCTTCTTCTTACCCTTACTGTTGGATTCTATTTCATATTCTTTCTTCCTAGTAGCATCTACTAGTTCTTCCATATTTACTCTCATTTCTTCCAAGGTATCCTCAAGGAGTTTGTTTTTCTCCTTTTTCTCTTCCCTATCCTTGGCTAGTTCTACATTTGTCACCATCTTTGTAGAACCACAAGATTCCACTTCTGACATAAACTAATCTTCCCAAGTTTGTCAACTTGCTCTGATACCACTCTGATGTAGCACTAGTCTTGCTTCTCTAAGACCTATTCTAGGTTCTCCTAGGTCACTCTATGACCTAATAAGGTTCTTTTACTAACCCTAGGCTACGTAGGTATCTTGTCACAAGATCCTAACTCCTTCAACTAGTGAACATCATTTTTGTAGAACAAAACACTTCAACCTTACTTCTAGACCCCAAATGGTCTTTCTTGCATCCTTGGCCTAAATGGCCATTTGATTAAAAAAATGATAAAAAATCAATCCACAAAGATGATTAGGGTATCCAAGGTGTAATTAGGACCCTTTCCAACATCTACAATCACACTTTGCATCAAAACTCCAATCGAGTTCCAAGAACCCACACAATTGCTTCTAAGATAGGGCTACAAGCAATTAGCCCTATTTAGTCACCTTTCTCCATTAACTTGAAAAATGTCTTAAAAATTACCCAAATAGGTTTAGGATCCAAACACCCTTTACAATGACACTAGATATTTTCTAGGTCTAGGGCTCTCAAGCTATCCGTACAGCTCTGTCTATAAACAAGGCTAAAATTTAGGGTTTTGAGGGTTTCAAAACCAGTTTGGATGGAACTTCTTTCTTGCTATCCAAGAAACATCATCATGTCCTCCCACTCACTTTGGGGACCTCAAAACTCACCGCCCTACCCATCTTCAAGCTTTGGTTGAAGCTATGAATGCCTTCAACCCACCAATTAAGCTCTGCAACTGCTGATGACCCCTAGCCATGCATCCCTAGCTCGCTTAGGGCATCATCCCAAATATGGCTGCCTTGCTTTTCTGGGCCCCTCCTTCACTATACAAATAGTACATGGAGTTCACCACCCTAATCCAATATCTCTAGCAAATGCCACAGTGGAAGATGGAGTTAAGACCCCATTTGCACAAGTTGCCCAATACAAACCAGCGACTGGACTAAACTCAAAAGATTTTCTACAAGCACTTATAACTATTGAATCAAACAAACTAACACCACAAGAAATTTAGTAACAACCTAAATTCTACAAATCAAATCTTACAGGAATGAATTCAATCCATTAAACTATTAGATCACCTCAAAGCACCTTAACAACCATTGTTATTCACAAATACTGTCTGTACACAAAAATTCTCAAACTTGCCAACCCTTCACACATCTCAAGGATGGTAATATATAGTTGACCCAAACACTAATTCATTAGTTTCAGATATTTACCTAACCGATTTCACCAAAGATGCAATCTTGTCATAAAAGTTGTCAATGTTGTCAATGACAACATTGACAACTTTGTGCAACTTTTGAGTTTGGTCTTCAAACCTTGTCTAACTATGCCCAAACTTGTCCAATCCATCAAATATGATGATATGCTATCAAATAGGACCTCTACCCCATTTCTTGGTTCATTTTTCCACAAAATGCCAAAAACACCTAATTGGACCTAAATGGACCTAAAGGTCACTAAGGACCTAATAAGACCTATCCTTGGTGCAGGGCACCCACAATGCTGCTGGTTTAGTTTTGTGTTTGTTTGTGATGTAATAAAGAGGGAATGGTTTTTATCATTGTCTCATTTTGGGTGATCCATTTTGTATGGTCTGAGGTTTCAAGCATGTTTATAAGCTTGCCACATCTCTAGTCCATGTGGATCTTTCATGATCTTGTTTTGTGTTCCTTAGGTTTCTTAAGTTAGTTTTGTGGTTATTTCGGTCATTGGGTACAAGGTTTACATGTTGTGTTACCATTTTCAACTATCTCTAAAATTGATGTGTTACTTCTAATGATGTTTTGGTTTTCGAACAGTTATCTTTTCTGGTAAGTGTGGAACCGGTTACGATGTATCGGCCACTTCCTTATGTACATGTTTCATCGAAGGATGAAACAGTGATCTTCGAAGTAGTGCAAAATAAAGAAAAACAAAAGTTCTGAGTTAATGTTGTCTTTTCGGTGGTTCACCCAAAGGTGATACACCGCGACAGTCAAAACCCTACTGCAGTTTTAATTGCTGATTTGTTGATTTTGAACATAAATGTATGTCTAAGTTTGTTGATTTAAGTTGTTCTCAAGTTTAAATTGTCATTTTTCAATTGCGTCCCATTATGTTTCAACTGGCGTAAGCCAAATTTTAAGTGGTCGACTATCCAAACAGTGAAGGGCATCGAACTGTTACGGTGCACATGTTTGTTTAACCACTGTGTGAAATAATTGATGTTAAAGTCTCTGTAAAGACACAATTTAAGATTAAAATCTGTGAAATTTTTGTTTGATTTAAAAGTAGTTTTACGGCAGTCCATTTCTGAATAATAGATTTGGCAGCGTTACTATTTGGCCCTAAGATGGGTCTCCAACCTTAGTTTGCGGGTCCTCCATGGGAACTTAATGCCAATGGAAGGAAAGCAAGTTAAGGTATATGAAATAAAGTTTAATCATGCTTAGAATCGGAAGATTTGAGAAACTGCTTCAAGGTGTATTTTGTGACCATTCAAAGAAAGAGTTAATGAATACCTGCAAACCATGCCTAGTTAAAGCTTGAATTGGGTGTTGGAACTCCTTGTAAACCTTTAACAATGACCACCATGTACGCATATTCTCAATCCATCTGTTGACCCTAATTAGTCTGATCACCTAGTTTAGGAGAGTCATCGATGAAGCTTGTGAGTGCTGGAACAGGGTGTGGAGCTGGGACAGAGGATTCGAGGAGTTGAATGACATAGTAATTATTCACTTAATTGTATCTAAGAAAGGCACTGTTGCAGCTTAATATTTACAGTCTAGAAAAGGAACAACAGTAAACTTGAGGAAACTGTGAGAAGGTGAAAAATCTATGGGAAGACTTATTCAGTCTGTTACCTGAAAGTGTGGGAACCTCTGTTAGACAGTAATTGAGAATTGAAAAAGTATCCACTGAAGTGGTAAAAGAAGTGAATTCGATTCGTTGATTCATCAGATTGTAACATTGAGTAAGAGTTGTGTTCAATGAAGTTAAAGGGACAGTAAGGATATTTGTTTTTCTGATAGTGAAGAAGATATATGATAAGAAACTTTTTTTTTTTGGTTTGAGACAACATTTCTTTTATTACCATTTTGTTTTGATAAGTGTTTGGGCCTATTTTGAGCTTCTGTTGTGTATATCTCTGCATCAATCCTCCTACAAACACTTCACACATTAGGACACTTGGTCCCTTTATTCAACTAGTGGTTTGGATAGAACAACTACAAACCAAAACAAGAAGGAACAAAACCCTAGGTTACATCAAAACAACTAGCCTACCTAGGTGTTTCTGCACCAGAACACCAACAAAGTAGAATCCAAAATCTTCATGCTCTCTCCTAGACCCAAATTGGTCTTTCTTGCTCCATCTACACAATCTGATCCAAATGGATCCCAAAACATTCCCAAATGGAAAGGTAGTCCTCAAGTTTGTTAAGAGGACCAATTCTAATGTCCACAACCTTACTTGGAAGTGTAACCCTAACTGAGTTTCAAATTACAAGGTAGGTTCCCCCAAAAGAGGGCTACAAGCTTTAAGCCTAATTAGGCTCTTTTTTTACAATAACTCTTAAAACCTCCAAACAAGTATGAAAAAAAACTTCATATCCTAATACACTTTTTCAAGAAATTAATTATTTTCTAGGTCTTGGCTCTCAAAGGTGTCTATAAAGTACCTCCTATATTCATACCTAAAATTCAGGGTTTTAGGTCTTTGCCACTGTATTCACAAGAAATGGATCTTCTTGGATAACAATACTACTCATCCAAACTCATACTCTAGGTTGAGGGTCCTTCATTTTCTCACCTACCTTCCCACATCCACTGATTGAAGCTATGAATCCTTTCAATCCCTCCAGCAAGCTCTACAATAACTGGTGATCCCTAGGCATGCCACTCTCACTCGCCTAGGACATCACCTTAAAAATGGCTACCATAACTTCTTGGGCCCCTCCTTCACTATACATAATTTACATGGAGTCTACTCTCATAATCCAAAAGCCCGTGCAAGTGCCATGGTGGAAAATGGGGTTAAGAACGCATTTGTTCATAGTGCTTAGTTCAGGACAATGATAGTGCTAAAAACAAAAGAATTTTAAAAAGAAACTAAAACTATGTGATCAAACAAACTAACACCACAAAAAATCTTCTATACACCTAAATTACTCAAAACAATGCTCACAGAATTGGATACAATCCATTAAACTATCTAATCAACTCAAAACACCTTAACAGTCATTGTTATTGTCATACACAATCCGTACACAAAATTTCTCCAACTTTCCAACCCTTCACACATCTCAAGGATGGTCTTATATAGTTGAACCAAACACTAGGAAACTGATTTTAGATAGTTAAGGAACTAATCCCTTCAAAGTTTCATTCTTTTCATAAAAGTTGTCAATGTTGTCAATGACAACATTGACAACTTTTTGCAACTTTTGATTATGGTATCCAAACTTGGTCTAACCTTTAGAAAACTTGTCCAATCCACCAAATATGATGAAATAACATCAAATAGGACCTCTAGTCCCTTTTTTGTCTCATTTTGTCACAAAATGCCAAAAACACCCTATTGGACCTAAATGGACACAAAGGTCTCTAAGGACCTAACAAGACACATCCTCCTACTAACTCTCTACACACTAGGAACAAGATGTCCCCTTATTAACCTAGTGATCTAGATAGAACCACAATAATAATAATAATAAAAAGAATCCCTAGGTTACAATGCATCCTCTAGCCTACCTAGGTGCTCCTACACCATACTCCCCCAAAAGGAAAATCTATGTCACTCCTGTGGACAAAAGATCCTCTGAAATGCCCACCTTCTTAAAGTCTGCTTCTGAAATCCCTAAATCCTTTGACTCTGCCCAATAATTCCACTAAATCAAATGCTCCATGTAGACTTTGTGGCTAGTAGTCTTCTTAACCCAGGAGTCTGAAACTTTGTCAGCCACCATCTAAAACTTTGGAGGTAAGATAGAAAACTCCACATCATCATTGACCCCCTAACTATTTGGATTGATCTTAGCCATCTACCCTTTGAACTGGATTAAGTCTTGAACATTAAATACTAGAGATATGCTCAAGTCTGATGGTAAGTCCAATTTATAGGCATTAGCCCCATATTTTTCCAAGATCTTGCAAGGTCCCATCCTCTTCATCTAAATCTTGGTAGGGACACCCTTCTATATCCTTGATTTATTCAAGTGGACCATGACATAGTCACCCACTTCAAACTGAACATCCTTCCTCTTCTCATCAACTTTGTCTTTCAACTTATGTTGATTGTCTTGGATCTACTTATTTACTTGGTCTTGTATCTCTTTAATGGTATGGGTTAAGTCCTCTGCATGGCCACTTCTGTACTCCATTCCACCAAGATCTCTGAGCTCACAAACACTGCTAGGGTGCATGCCATAAAAAACCTCAAATGGGCTCTTTCTTGTCATCATATTCTTACTATCATTGTAAGCATATTTTGTTTGGGGAATGACCACATCCCAATTCTACCCATACCCATTAGTTAGGCACCTCAATAGGTTACCCAACACCCTATTTACCACCTCAGTTTGGCCATAAGTCTGAGGGTGGTAAGTTGAACCAAAAGATAGGTTAGTGCCCAATCTTGTCCACAATGTTCACCAAAAATGGCTCATAAATTTCACATCCCTATCACAGACTATACTCAAAGGAAGACCATGAATCCTCACAATCTCCTTAAAAAACAAATAGGCAATGTGGTTAGCATCATTAGTAGTTTTATATGGGATAAAATGCCCCATTTTACTAAATCTATCAACAACTACATATATGCTATCATACCCCTATTTAGTTTTGGGTAAGCCCATAATAAAATCCATACTCACACACTCCCATGGCCTTTTAGGGAGTGGTAGAGGCTGATACAACCCTACATTACTCATTCCTCCTTTTGCCTTCATGCAAACAACACACTACTCCACATACTTGGTGACATCTTTCACTAACTTTGGCCAATGGTAGAACCTTTGGACTAGTTCCAAGGTCTTGTCCTTACCAAAATGACCACTTAGAGAACCATTATGTTTCTCTTGGATGAGGTTCATCCTCATTGACCCTTTAGTTACACACAATTGATTGCCCTTGAATAACAACCCATCATGTAAAGTAAAATTAGAGAAATTGTTGTGAAAATGATTTTCAAATTCAACACATACCTTATAGGACTCACCAAAATCCTCATCTTCTTTGTAGAGATCTGTTATACTATCAATCCCAATGCTATTCAGATGGACTTCTTAAACTGTCAAAAATCTCTTGCTTAAGGCATATGCCACCTTATTGAGTTGACCCTGCTTGTGCTTTATAGTAAAAGTGAATGCATGCAAGTACTCCATCCACTTCAAATGTCTATTGCTCAAATTTTCTTGTCTGTTAATGTAACTAAGAGCCTGATTGTCAGTAAATACCACAAACTCTTTAGGCAATAGATAGTGCCTCCATTTCCTCAAAGATTGAACTAGATAATATAGTTCCAAATCATAAGAAGAGAATTTCTTCTTAGCCTAATTTAGTTTCTCACTAAAGAAGGCAATAGGCCTACCTTCTTGACTCAATACCCCTCCTACTTCCATTCCACTAGCATCACATTCAATAGTAAACAACTTCTCAAAGCTTGGCAATTATAGGACTGGTTGAGTAGCCACTTGTTTCTTTAATAACTCAAAGGATTTCTCTGCTTCTACTGTCCATATGAACTTAGTTTTCACCCCACCCTTTTTGGTATCCATCTAAGGTGCACATATCCCACTAAAATTCCTAATAAACTTCCTATAAAATTGGGAAAGGCCATGAAAAATCCTTACCTCAGTGGCTGTGGTGGGTGGAGGCCAGTTTAGGATGGAAGCAACTTTGTCTTTTTCCATCTTCAAAGACCCCTTGGACACTACCAAGCCCAAGTAGACTAGCTCTTGTTTGAAGAACTCACATTTCTCAAGGATGATAGTCAATTTCTCCTCATGCATCCTTTTCAAGACTGCCTCTACATGTCTGATATGCTCCTCTCTTGTCTTGCTAAATATCAATATATCATCAAGATATACCACCACAAACTTACCTGTGAAGTCCTTGAGAACCTCATTCATGAGCCTCATGAATGTGCTCAGAGCATTAGAGAGGAAAAATGGCATAACAAGTCATTCATATAACCCATATGTGGTCTTGAATTCCATTTTCCATTCATCACCTTCCTTCACCCTAATTTGGTGATAACCACTCTTAAAATCCACCTTTGCAAAGTACATTTCCCCACCTAGGCAATCCATAAGATCCTCTATTCTAGGGATTGGGAATTTGTACCTTATTGTAATCATATTTATATCCCTTGATTCTATGCATAATCTTCACTTTCCCCCCTTCTTGGATTCCAAAATAACCGAAACTGCACAAGGGCTAATACTCTTCTTGATCAAGCCTTGATCCAAGAGTTCCTGCACTGCCTAGCTACCTCCAAGTTCTGATTTGGAGTCAAATTTTATGCTTTTTTGTTGAGCAAGGATTCCCCTGGTACAAATTCTATTTGATGAATTATAACCCTCTTAGCTGGTAGGGTTGTAGGAGTGCCATCACTCACTATGTCCTTGTACTTCTCAAGAAATTCTTTCACCTCCATTGGTAATGGCTCCTTTACTGTTTGTTCCTCTTCCTTAGGTCTTAGAACAATTGCATAACGTTCCCCATCATCACCCTTCATGTCATTTACAAACTCCTTACCACTGCCTAACATAACATTAGGAGTTTTAGTTTGTGACTCTTCATCCTCTAACAAAGACAAAATTTTGATAGTCTTCCCTCCTTTCTTGAATGTGATGGAATTCTCCTTCCCATCATATAATTCTCCATTATAAAATTTCCAAGGCCTCCCAAGAATAAAATGGAAAGCATCCATTGGTAGGATGTCACAAAGCAATCTGTCCTTGTACCCTACTATTGAGAACTCTACCCATGTTTTCTCATTGACTAGCACACTTTGGCCTTTGTTGAGCCATGTCACCTTATAGGGATTCACATGCGGTATCTTGGCTAGCTTAAGCTCTACCACTACCTCTTCTAAAATGATATTTTTAGTTGAACTAGAGTCCACTATCACTTTGCAAACTTTTCCTAAGATCTTACATCTTATTCTAAACAGAGCTCTCCTATGCTTGGGCTCATCTTTGATTGGCTTCTTTATCAACACTCTCTTGAACATTAAATTCTCACCCATCTCTGAATCTAGATGGTCTATTTCAGGGGCTTTGACACTTGAAGTATCCTCATGTGTATATGATACCCTCTTATCACTACTTGCTGCATAAGGTTTGTCGGAACATCTATAGGTTGGATGGCCTAATTTTCCACAATAATAAAATTTCATGGTTGCAAAATAAGAACTAATCCTACCTCCTCTTCCTCTTTTAGGACCACCACGATTACCTCTACCTTTGTTATATCCTCCTCTTGAACTACTTTCAGTCTGCTGCTTTGTCAACTTGTTCTCCCCTTGGGATCTTTGTTCACTAACCCTGCCTTGGTAGCCTCCTCTTTGACCCCTTTGGTCTCTCCCTCTGCCTCTATTGTTATTGTTGTTCTTGAATGTAGAATCCCCTTTCTTCTTATTCTTTTCTTCCACTTTTATAGCCAATTGATGACACTTTTGAATTATGGTAGGTTTCCATAGGCTAATCTCCTCTTGGATGTTCCACTTCAATCCACCCAAGTATCTGGCCACTTTGATTGACTCTTCTTCTTGCAATTCAGACCTTAGACACAATCTATGGAATTCCTCAGTATATGAGGCCACATCTAGGTCTTTCTGTTTCAAGTTTTATCTCTTCCTATGGAGTTGTATTTCATAGTCCTCTGGAAGATAACTTTCCTTCAATTTGGTTACCATAGCATTCTAATTTTCTATTGGTTGCTTTCCCATACTTATTCTCTCATCCTGAAGGTATTTCTACCAAGTCAAAGTTGACCCTCTGAGTCTAGACTTGGCTACTTTGATCTTTTGGGCTTTAGATATACCTTCACACTTGAACTGATTCTCCATTTCTTCAATCCAGTCCAAGACTATTTCAATATCCATCTTTCCTCCAAACAAAGGTATTCCTTCCAAAGCCTTTCCACTTAATACCTTTATGGCCTTCAAGAAAGGTTCCTCATTCAGCACTGGATCTAGTTTGAGGATGAATTCTTCCTCTTCAATCTTTTGCTTACCCCTACTACTAGTTCCAGCTTCAAAGTCTTTCTTCCTAGTAGCATCTGCTAGTTCTTCAATCTTTATCCTCATTTCCTCCAAGGTACCCTCAAGGAGTCTATTTTTCTCCTTTTTTTCTTTTATGTCCTTGGCTAATTCTGTATTTGTCACCATATTTGTAGAACCACAAGATTCCACTTCTAACATAAACCAATCTTCCCAAGTTTTTCAACTTGCTCTGATACTACTTTGATGTAGCACTAGTCTTGCTTCTTTCTAAGACCTCTTGTAGGGTCTCCTAGGCCAATTCCCTGACATACTAGGTTTATTTCACTAACCCTAGGCTCCTTAGGTTTCTTCTCACAAGAACCTAACACTTTCAACTAGTGAACACCAACAAAGTAGAATCCAAACTCTTCATGCTCTCTCCAAGACCCAAATTGGTCTTTCTTGCTCCATTTGCACAATCAGATCCAAATGGATCCCAAAACATTCCCAAATGGAAAGGTAGTCTTCAAGTTTGTTAAGAGGACTAATTCCAATTTCCACAACCTTACTTGGAAGTGTAGCCCTAACCGAGTTTCAAATTCAAAGGAAGATTGCCCCAAAAGAGGGCTACAAGCTTTAGGCCTAATTAGGCTCTTTTTCTGCAATAAATCTTAAAACCTCCAAAAAAGTATGAAAAAAAAATTCATATCCTGATACCCTTTTTCAAGAACCTAAGTATTTTCTAGGTCTTGGATCTTAGAGGTGTCTATATAGTACCTCCTATATTCATGCCTAAAATTTAGGGTTTTAGGTCTTTGCCACTGTCTGCACAAGAAATGGATATTCTTGGCTAACAAAAATACTCCTCCAAACTCATCCTTTGAGTTGAGGGTCCTTCATTGAATCACCTACCTTCCCACATCCACTGATTGAAGTTATGAATGCTTTCAATCCTTCTAGAAAGCTCTGCAGTCACTGGTGATCCCTAGCCATGCCACTCTGGCTCACCTAGGGTATCACCTTAAAAATGGATGCCATAGCTTCCTCGGCCCCTCCTACACTATACAAAATGTACATGGAGTCTACTCTCATAATCCAAAATCCTGTGAAAGTGCCATGGTGGAAAATGGAGTTAAGACCCCATTTGTTCACAGTGCTTAGTTCAAGACAATGATAGTGCTGAAAACAAAAGAATTTAAACAAGTAAATAAAACTATTTCATCAAACAAGCTAACACCACACAAAATATTCTATCAACCTACATTACTCAAAACAATTCTCATAGAATTGGATTCAATCCATTAAACTATCTAATCACCTTATAACACCTTAACAATAACTGTTATTGTCATACACAGTCCGTACACAAAATTTCTCCAACTTGCCAACACTTCACACATATCAAGGATGGTCTTATATAGTTGACCCAAAAACTAATAAACTGATTTCAGACAATTAAGGAACTAATTCCTTCGAAGTTGGATTCATGTCATAAAAGTTGTCAATGTTGTCAATGACAACATTGATAACTTTTTGCAACTTTTGATTATGGTATCCAAACTTGGTCTAACCTTGCCCAAACTTGTCCAATCCACCAAATATAATGAAATAACATCAAATATGACCTGTATTCCCTTGTTTGGCTTATTTGGTAACAAAATTCCAAAAACACCCTATTGGACCTAAATAGACACAAAGGTCTCTAAGGACCTAACATGACACATCCTCCTACTAACTCTCTACACACTATGAACAAGATGTCCCCTTATTAACCTAGTGGTCTAGCTAGAACTACTACAAGTCAAAAACATAAAGAATCCCTAGGTTAGAATGCATCCTCTAGCCTACCTAGGTGCTCCTGCACCAGAGAGATTATTGCATATTGGTACAGAGTATCCCAAATATCAAGGAGAAATATATGTACCTAGCTTTGAAACACCACAAGACACTCATGTTCCATTATTGACACAATCTACTAATTCAAGAAGTAGAGGAAACAAAAAAATACACTCCAGAAGTTCCATTGATAGAAACAACTACTGAGGACATACCCCAACAACAAGATTTGCATCCTAACTAGCAGCAGTTGGTCACAATTTCACACATCCTAGATTTACCACACTTTGATCTACAAGTGGCTAATAGAGTACATCAGGTAACTATTTCTGAGTTTCTGAACACATCAGATGATGAAATAATAGACTTAAATGATTATGAATGGGATGTCCTATCTGATGCTACCATGGACATTGAAGTAGATGTGATTCTTAAATTGACACTAATATTTCAAAGAGGAGAGAGTTCTAACACTCGCCCCCTAGCATTACTATTGTTCCTAAATCAGATGAGATACCATTACCTAATATTCTTGATGAAGAAACTTGTGTTTTACTAGGTCTAGAGGAAATTATGAGACTACAAGCAATAAGTTTCATTTTGTTGCGAGAAGAAGAAGATATACCAACTGATGAGTCGCTAGAGTTAGGTCCGCATATTACTAACAATGACTCTATTAATGACGATTTAACTCTTGATGACCTAAACACTATAGAATTTGACTTAATAGAACATGTCTTGTCATTTAATAGTTTTGACACTGATGCGATGTTGTCCTTACCAAAATACGTTTCATTATCCTTGATAAACCATAACCTAATTGATTGGATGAATCCAGATCCTAATCCTATCATGAATTTCCCTAATGACTACACCTTGGCGTGTTACCTAAATGCTTGTGAACCTTATCCTTCTTCCACCAATGCAACGAGTGTGAACATGTCAGAGGAGGATATCACGTTTCTTAGTCACAAATTGAAAAATAATAAGAAGAAAAGAACAGATGGTGAAAACCACATTGTGGCATTGTCAGATTCTAAAAATGTAAAAATAAAAGATGTATCTGATGGTGAAAACCTCCCAGAGGTGTCAAAATACGAGATTCTTGATATCCTCCCTAAGCCCTTACAAGAAAGATCTTTAGTTTTGATAGAACCAACACAACCAGTTAACTTGGGAACCGCTGAAGTTCCTCAATTTGTTCACCTAGCACAATCCTTATCAGAAGAGGAGAAGATACAATTTACTGAGTTCCTGAAAGAGAAAAAGATCAACTTTGCATGGTCTTACACAAATATGCCTGGACTAGATCCTGAATTAATAATGCACCATTTATCTATAGCTCCTGGGATCAAACCCATGAAAAATAAACTAAGAAAGATGCATCCACATGTTGCATTACTGGTAAAAGAAGAGCTAGAAAAATTATTGAAAGATGGATTCATAAGAGTCATCATTTACATAGGATGGATTTCTAATGTAGTACCAGTATCTAAAATAGATAAATCTATCATGATCTGTACAGAGTTTAGAGACTTAAACAAAGCATGTCCTAAAGATGATTTTCCACTGTCAAAAATTGATATGATCATAGATTTAACAATAGGATATCAAATGTACTCATTAATGGATGGTTTCTTAGGCTATAACCAGATTAAAATTGCTACCAAAGACCAAGAGAAGACTACATTTACATGCGCATGGGGAACCTTTTGCTGTAACATTATGTCATTTGGATTAAAGAATACATGTGCTACATACCAAAGAGCTATGACTACCATATTCCATGATATGATACATAAAAACATGGAGGATTATGTGGACGATACCTTAGCTAAATCAAAAGAAAGAACTACTCATATTGAAGACGTGTGGAAGATACTAGATTGCATGGAATAATTTCAACTTAGGCTTAATCCAAAGAAATGTGCCTTTGGAGTTCAATCAAGAAAGCTATTAGGGTTTATTGTATCAGCAAAAGGAATTGAAGTGGACCCTAAAAAAGTTAAAGCTATACTAGAAATGACTCCTCTACGCAACATTAGTCAAATGAGGACATTACAAGGAGGACTCTAGTCAATCAGGAGATTTATGTCACAACTTGTAGGCAGAGCACAACCTTTTACTAAATTGCTACATAAAGGTGTCACCTTAAAATGGGATGAACATTGTGAAAATAAATTCAAAGAATTAAAAGAGTACTTGGATACTCCTCTTATTCACACGGCACCTATTCATGGAAAGTCATTACTCCTATACATTTCAGCTACGGCTACATCACTGGGAGTATTGTTGGTGCAAGAAGATGAAACTAAAAAGGAAAGAGAAATCTACTATATTAGCAGAACACTAGTATCTTATGAACTCAATTACAACATAAATGAAAAAGATTTCTTAGTAGTTGTCTTTGCATCACAAAAATTGAGACATTATATGCTATCACATACAGTAAAGCTCATTTCAAAGATAGATCCTTTGAAATATCTCTTAAGTAAGACAACATTAACAGGAAGACTAGCAAATTGGGTCCTGATTTTGAGCGAGTTTGATATTGAATATGTAGATAGAAGGGATATTAAAAGAAAATTTCTCACAGATCAATTAGCTGATTCACCCTTACAAGATGATACACCTATTATAATTGAATTTTCTGATAAAACAATAATGCATTTAACTGAACATCCATGGAAGATCTACTTTGATGGTTCTTTCACGCAACATGGTTCTGGAGAAAGAGTTCTCTTCATTACTCCTCATGGCTATAATATTCCCAAGTCATACAAATTAATGTTTCCATGCACCAATAACATTTTTGAATATGAAGCATTAGTGAATGGTCTTAAATTGGCTATGAAATGGAAGATCATAGAGTTACATGTGTATGGTGACTCTCAGCTTATTATTAATCAAGTGAATGGAGACTATCAGACTAAAGATGAAAATTTGATGCCTTATAAACAACTGGTTGATGACCTAAAGAAGTACTATGTCTTCATCACATTTCTGCAAATACCAAGAATGGAAAATAAAGCTGCATATGCTATGGCTACACTGGCATCTATGTTACAATTAGAAGAACATTAGTTCCACTATGACTTCTTGGTAGAAGGACTATCCTACCCAGCTTTTGATACCCCTGAGAACCAAATCATTTGTGCTTTGAACGTCCAAGACCAATCCTAGTACGCCAACCTTATTTCCTATCTAACTGACCAAACTCTACCAAATGCTTTATCAAGGAATAAAAAATGAGCCTTAATTAGGACAACATCGTGTTATGTGCTCACTACTAATAACTTATATAGATAAGGTATCGACAATACACTTCTTAGGTGTTTATAACATGAAGAGTCAGATCACACATTAAATGAAGTCCACGAAGGTGTATGTGGATCACACTCAAATGGCTTTTCACTAGCTAAGAAACTACTAAGATTTGGCTATTATTGGCCCACAATGGAAAAATATATTCTATTTTCAAAGACATATCACAAATGTCAAACACATGGAAATATCATCCATGCTACCGCTAGAGAACTCATGCTATTTATAACACATTGGCCATTTCAGCAATGGGCTTTGATTTGGTTGGACAAATATATCCTAATTCTTCAAGTGGACACAAATACATCATTACGGCTACTAAGTATTTTACTAAGTTGGTCAAATTCATGCCACTAATCAAAGCCACTAGAAAATAGGTGGCTATGTTTATCTTGAACTACATTATTTGTAGATATGGGATACCCTCTTCAATTATAAAAAACAATGGGGGCCAATTTAAAAACCAAGACATCGAAGACCTTTGCACACAATTTCACATTACTCAGCATTGTTCCTCAATCTATTATCCTCAAGGTAATGGACAAGATAAGACATCTAACAAGAACATTCTCAAAATCCTACACAGAACTATGAGTAAGTCTGGCAGAGACTCACATTTGCAATTAAATATGACACTTTGGGCCTAAAAAACAAGCATTAGAACACCAACTAGAGCCATGCCATTTTCCCTAGTCTGTGGCACTGAGGCAATATTACCTATTGAGGTTGAAATCCCATCTTTATGGGTATCTTTACAAGGTCTTGTTACTGACGAACAATACCACATTAATAGGGTAAATTCTTTAGAAGTATTTGATGAGTGTAGGCAACAAGCGTTAAATCATCTGAAAGTGTACCAAAAATTCATGTCAAAAAGGTACAATAAAAAGGTCAAACAATGACACTTACAAGTGGGGGATCTTGTTCTAAAATAGAATCCTAAGAACCAGCCAAACAAAGAATAGAAAGAAAAGTTTGAACCCAACTGGCTAGGACCTTATGCCATTACTATGACTTTAAGGACTGGAGCTTATTAGTTAGCTACACCTGAGGGAGATGTTCTTCCTGATCCCATTAATACTCTACATTTGAAGTGGTTCTACACTTGATATCTGGCTAGCATAGCCCATGCAGTGAAAATCTCATAAAATATGAAAAAAATTAGAAAATTGATCCCAAAGAAATCCCAAAATAGTGGAAAAAGTCTTGAAAAAAGGTATCCTTGGTGAGAACCTGGCAAATAGGTGCCTTGATACTACAAAAAAATTAAAAAAGAAAAAAAATTGAAAAAGAAACAAAGTGCCTTGATGAAAACCTGGCAAACAGGCCTCTTGGTAGCAAAAATTAAAATATTTGACGAGTGGTGAAAACCTGGAAAACAAGTGTCACTCGAACTATGTGCTCTATCTATCAATAAACTAAAGACACTAAACCTTCATACTTGCACCTGTGCTATTTGGTGACTCTGGTTCCTTACAAATTTCCTATCCTTTCTTGGGATTTGTTTGCATTTGCGTCTTAGGAATAGTCATTCTGCACTGGGGGCATCTTTTCTATCATGGTCAGTTCGGTCTGCTAGGTTGTCCTAAGATTCTGGTCTAGGTTGGTTTGCCTCTCACAATAGTATTTCTCAATACTTGCACCTACACGTTACTATCATAAACAAAGGTGTTTCTTTAACACCACCTACCTATAACATACATCACATTAGTGTTTCTCAACACTTTAATCAAGAACTTAAAAAGACTTAGTGTTTTTCAACACTTTAATCAAATACAAATTAGTGTTTCTCAACACTTTAATCAACCAGTGTTTCTATACACTATATTGGATTGCAATTATTGACAAAGTTAATCTCAAATAAACTCAGACATGAAAATATATTGCCTACATTTCAAAATTCTGATTGATGAATCTCTATTGTGCTTGAAAAATGAATCTACAGTATTTCTCAATACTACTTAAACATATAGTTTGATCTTGGTTTGTTTATGACTCTTTAATGTTCCCATGATGTTTCATACTAGGGGCATCTAAGTGGTTGTAATATTTCTTTGATTGATTCTCAATTGGTGATTGCTATGTCTTCCGAGTAACTCCGTGACGTCTCTTCAAAGACAAAGAGTCGCAAGGACATCAAGCATAATGTTTTCTTAGTTTTCTGCCTATGGTGATTTTTTCAAATGATCCGATAAATTTCACCTAACTTGGATGTTTATAGTAAGGGCTACTAGCATGAGTGGATAGTCACATATATATCGATCCTTGTTATGTGTAAACTACGATGAGTTTAAAACAATTTCCTTTCCTATTTTCTAAATTAGATTCTCACTAAGGTGTACGCTACATGATGTACCCAAGGATATGAATTTTCAAGGTCATTATGGGTCACATATCTTACATTACACTTGAATAGAACCTGATTCTAAATATTAAAAGGAGATAACTAACTTGTCATCCTGACTTCTATGCCTTGATGCCTACGCTTATTTTTGACATTGCATCTAATACACATAGTATTCATACTTTCATGATACCAGTGGGTATTAGTGACATTTGTACTATTCGATGATGTCTGTTACAAAAAACACCCAATGATGATAAAAATGCTACAATGCATACAAATCAGTTACAGTCCTAAGAGTCTACATGTAGATGCATTTAGAGATTGCACGATTCATTTTAAAAGAATAACATAAAAAAGGACTTGAGCTTAAAATAAATTCTTGATTCATCTGAAATCCAAGTTAATTATATACATCACTATTACTAATATTAATGTCGTTGCATATCCATGACATACATTCTGCATTCATAAAAGAGAAAGAGAAAAAGACAAAAACAAAGAATTCAAGCATTGCATTTATTTCTACATCCTAAGTGCATCCATACATCTATTTTGCATTAAGAAAAATCTTAAAAACATTCATTTGCATATTCACTTAGAATCATTTGAAACACATTTATATCAGTAGTAAATCAATAATCATAAGTGATGTCATCACATATCTAATCTACCTCATCAAGGGACCAAGATAATCATCACATGTGCATCAAAATCTCAACATCTATTGAAACAAGAGAACCCATGAACATATAAAATATCTAGATCAACTACCTTAGATATGAATCAGATCAAAAACATGGAACTGTCTACAAAAGGGTATCAAAGTATCAAGTGAATCAAATATACATGTATATAAATGTCATCATACAAAAGAATGATCTCAAAAGGATCAAGATATATAATATGATCTAAAAAATATGACACAATAGCACTATCAGGTCTGACTACCACCCTCTCCCGGATCTAGAGGAGGAGGAGGTGGAACAAATGGAGCTGGTGGAGGCATGGCCTTCTTGGACTATTGAGCCATCTATGAATACAGTGGTGCTCTCTAGCCCTCAGGAACCACAACATGATATAAACCTGAATAATAAGCTTCTCTCTGTCCCTGGTGTGTAGCAGTGTGAGCATGTATGTCTCTTTGTTCTCAAATGCTCAAGATGTGCATCCCTATCAGGAAGTAGGGCCTCTAAAGTCATGATCCATACTCTGAGATGCTCCCAATCATGCTCACACTATGAGAATGCATCTCCATCTCTGCCTGAAGAGCCTCTACCTATATCCTATCCAGATGGCCTATCCTGTGGCCTAACTTGCTAAGTGTCCTGCTGATGCTGCCTCTATCTTTGCTGATCTCTGGTCAAGAGTGGACATGGATCTCGTTGGGGAGAAATGAATCTAAAGTGAGTCCATCTACCACTGCCACTAGGGCTCTCTCCACCACCCATCACACCTCCACCCATATCATCAACATCATCCTGATCATCTGGACCCTGTCCCTTGTCAGGAGGAGGGTGCCTCCCATCTCTCCCACCATGTCTCCCACCATCCTTTCTTCCATCTCTACCCATAGTTCCTCTCTCTCTCTCTAAGCTCCTCCTCTATCACAGACATTTCGATCATCAGTAGGATCATAATCTAGTGGATCCTCAATCTGTGGAATGGCTTCATCATACGTTGTAAACAAAGGAAATAGAACTGTAACATCTGCGCGTGGTACCCATCAGAACATCATGCATCTTCTACCTCAGGATAAAGATACCAAGGTACTACAACCATATCTTGAATAACTCTCTGAGCAGTCTCATATATCAACTAAGGACCCCACAATGGTGTCTCATCTCAAATCCGTGCATAAACAGATATATCCTCACACCTACCCTGCATACAGTCGTACTATCTCAAAACACGTGTAACCAAGAATCTCTCAATGATGTATCTGGTACATCTAATCATGTACCTGATCTAGAAAAAATAAGGCATATGGTGCCTACCTGATAACCACTCCTCACAACAAGGTAGGGTCACCACACTATTATAGTCATATCATCTAAAAGACAACGTCAATACTCCACCTTGCCTAGATGGGGCTGTTGTATCCAACCTAAGTACATATAAACATACATGGCTGTTATGCTAAATGCTATCTATCCACTATCGGTCATGTAACAGGGATATGCTCCCAGGCCCAGATCTATAAAACCAAAATGCCTATAGTCATGCTCTGTGAATAATGGTACACGATCTCATGTAACTCCCTGTACATGTGCGTAAGTATACAACTGCCCCATGCAAATCTCTGAGCTGACATGATCATCTGCTCTAACATATCTACCTAGCCCACCATGAATCTGTGTTGTCCACGGTCAGGTATAAGAACACCTCTAATCAAACTGTCCAAGTATACAGGAAGTGAATCATAATGGGTGCACATATAGTCTCGTGTCAGGTACCGGCGAGTAATCGTATCATCTCCAAAGAATTGTCGTGCAATGGAAATAGCGGTAGTAGAAGTGGAATCAAAATGGACCTCTCGGCCCATAACAAGAACTCTCAGTACCCATCACACATCCTCTAGTGTAACGGTCATCTCACTAGTAGGTAGATGGAAGGTGTTGTGCTCCGAGTGCCATCTCTCAGCTAGAGGAGTCAGCAACCCCTGATTTACCCTGATGTCAGGTAAATCTCTCAACACATGTAGACCAACACGGGTGACTAACTCTATCTTGTCACTGATCAAAGACCTCGGCAAAGCAAGAACACAACCAGTATATGGTCCTTGAATTGAAACAACCTCAAATGAACTTGTTCAATAGATAGTAATTACAGAAAAGTTCAAAATCAGTGTTCTATCTAAGCAAGCTAAGAAGAAAACCTATTAGCTAAGTGTTTTTTATGGTCATCAGAAGAAAAATAGTCAAAATGAGAAATTAACTAAGTTAAAAACTGGAAGTGAGCCTATTTTTATGGGGTGCAATCCCTATCACGGGATGCAATCCCCAATTTCTGAGATGCAATCCTTGATTCCTAGGATGTGATGGGGCATCCAGGACATGATCATATTTTTTACAAGATGCGATGTAGGATGCCGCATATGACCCTGTTTCAACAGGGTTTGAAAAACTTGAAAATCCTAAAACCACTACAACATGCGATAAAAGACCTAAAATAGGGTGCAATCCTGAATTTACAGGATGCGACGCGAGATTTTTAGCTAAACCAGGAAATGACACGGAATTTGCATGATGCAATCCTAAATGCAGGAAATGATGCAAAAAAAAAATTCTTATATCTTGAGTAAAAATGCACAAAATTGGAAATTCCAAACTTGACAAGATAGGTTTTTGAGAAATTACTGGAGGTGGGTAGTCAGCTGAACATTGATGTCGATGACCAAGATCAAAATGATGCTTCTCCACGGGGACCACCATATTCTCTACAGAGCTCTCAGAATTACCAAGGTGAATAGTGAAAATGAATGGGTAAAAAGTGAATTTGGACCTATATATTTGACTTTCTCAGCTATTTAGGAGCTCTAGAACTCCTCCCAGACAACTGAAACTTATTTTGTTTTCTTTTTGATCAACCGGGAATGAAATTGAACACATAGATGATGTTCTACAGACTACAGTAAATTTTTTATGACAGTCACCAAAAATGCATAACTGCTCCATATGTTCTGAAAATGATTCACAAGCTTTACGCAATTAGTTTTTTAGGTTATATATCATCAAATTTCACATTATTCATCCAAAATCTTGGTCAGACATCATTTTATTAGCCTCAAAACTCACATTTTAATGTGATTAACTTGGTAAAACTGTGTTTTCTCTGAACACACCTTGGTTTCTCCACTTCTTCTAAATTGATTCTTTCTTGATTCAATCGATCACTTCAAGTGATACATCATTCTATAGAGGGATTTAATCTTTTTTCTTCAATTTTGTTCCTGAGGGGGCATGATCACACTTAAATCAATCAAATTCTTACTCGAAACAACATTAAAATGACTTCATTATCAAAAAACTAAAGGCATGACAGTTCCTTGACTAAGTCAAGACTTTTGGATTAAGGGCTTCAATTCTCACAAGCTGGATATCCTATGTCTATTTTTGTCAGATTCTTATTAAGCCCCTGGTAGCTTTGTACTGACCTTCATTCGATGAAGTTTGGAGTCAGTATTATCAATTTTTGGATGACAACCAAGTTCAAATTTGGTATCTTTAAGATCTTTTCTTATTGACCTTTGTTTGATCAAGTTCAAAGTCAATTCTATTTTTTTATTTCAATCAAGAGTGAGACTAATCTCATCAGACATTTCATTCAATCAAGTGCAAAATTCTCAAACTTTCTGAACTCAACATCGAAAACTTTCTTTGAATCAATGTGTTGCTCGCACATCTATTCAAACAAGGGCAAATGTAACCACCTTAATTTGGTCTACTGTGACCATAGACCCTATTTTCCCTAAGTGTGATCATACCCCTAATTATATCAAGACAATTCTTCAATTTATTGGCATAATTCATTAAATCAAATTTAATCTCCTAAGTGATTTAATCAAAAATCAAATTAATTGCCTTAGCCAATTAAATCAAATAAATCAAGACAATTGAATTAAATTAGAAATAATTCAATTCAATCAAAACAAATCAAAATATGGCTAAAGTAATTAATAAAAGGAATTAAATAAATCTTCAAATTACATTTCCATTTACAAAAGGGAAAAGTCAATTCCCTAAACAATGCGAGTGAAATCACTTGGATCACCAAAGATTCAATCTCCACCTCTCTTCCACTTTCAATCTCAACCTCTCATTCACCAAATTCTTCTATAAATAGAATGAATTTTAATCTCAATGGGCCCCTAATTCTTAATTGTTGAAAGCATCCTTATGCTGCCCCTAATTTTAGAAGTAAACTTATGTTGTTAGCATTCTTAGAAATCTTTATGCATTTTAGAGTAAATCTTGATTGCATAGTTATAATCTTCAAATTGAAAGTTAAAATGAACCATTTCTTGAGCATTTAGGCTAATTCCAATTGAATCTTCCATTCTAGGTTGTATATGTCACTGATTAATGCATAATATGAGGGAAATTATAGCATTCTTCATACTCCTCTTAGATAGGAAGCAATAAGTCAGTTTTGGTGTTTGATTTGATGCATTATTCTTTGTTTTACACTAATGTAATGACTTATTGAAGTGTTGTGTTGCAGCTTACAGGAACCACAAAATACACACACCTCTATATGTTCTTCCTCTATATCTATCATTGTATTGTCATTGTTTTCTAAAAATGGGTCCTTATAATCATGTGAAGTGTCAAGGGTCACCACCACACCAGAAACATTGAAATTTAGTTGCTTGTCAAAACTAACTTTGCTTCTTTCAATATCTGCTACAACTACCTTAGAGCTCTCTCCAACTCCTATAGTTGTATGCATAGTGGTCTTAGGAGGTGAAGTTTTCTCAAGAATATTGATCATAAGTACTTGGTCTATTGCTTTGTGAGTTTCTTCTATGAATTCATCATACTTTCTGCCCATAATTTTCACTAATCTTGCTTTAGTTCTCAACAAAGGTCTAATTTCCATAAGTATTCGGTCTCTCCTGTATAGAAACTACTAGCAATATATCTTCAA
The DNA here is from genome assembly GCA_018584345.1 of Thuja plicata. Classification (NCBI taxonomy): domain Eukaryota; kingdom Viridiplantae; phylum Streptophyta; class Pinopsida; order Cupressales; family Cupressaceae; genus Thuja; species Thuja plicata. Next base: position 593,067 of record MU228413.1, on the reverse strand, counting down.
TAGCTTGAATCCTAATTTCCTCATCTTCTATGAGTGCTAGCATTTTTCTTATCTCTATTTTTCCATACAATTCCTCAAGTATACTTCCCTCTATCTCCAATAGATTCTTTTTGAAAACAAGTAAATAATTTATCACTATATCTTTAATCACTAATTTGTCAGATTCCTCATACCTATCATAGTATTTGTGTATTGAAACAAGCTTTCCTTTCTCAATATCTCTTTTCTCTAACATCTTCATATCAGGCTTCCATACATGTCTGTCACTTGTAGTCTCTTTTTCAGCTTTCTTCTCTTCTCCTTCAGTCCTCTGTACCTTAGGAGGTGAATCTAGTTTAGTGGATCTTGTGTTTCTCTAAGGAACAAGCTTTACTATCTCTTCCTGCAATGTTTGTTGTGGTGGAGAAGGTGTGGTTACATCTATCACTATAGAAGGTGGAATAGCTACCTGCAGAACTTTTGGAGGTTGAAGGGCTATAGTAATAGGGCTTTCCAACCCAGAAGATCTCTCTACTATCTTCTTCTTTACTTCTCTCATCTCTTATTTGGTTAAGATCCTGCCATAGTTTCACAGTCATCAAGTATTTTATCTACTTTTCTCTTCCTCATACCTCTAGTCTTCTCTTCTCTAACTTTAGCTGATTTTTCTTTATATGTACCCCATCTCTCCTCAGATGTATCAACTTCAGATGCAAGAACATGTTCGACTTGCATGATCAAGATTTCTGAACTAACCTCATAACCCATAGGGTAACACCATTTATTTCTAGGAACAACCGCCTCAAAACATACACAATCAGTTTCAACCATGAAACAGATTGTATCCTTGTATTTCTCAACTACCTCTTCAGGAATTCTGAATCTTTCTTTCATTTTCTTCTAAAGAATTTTGATCATCGCAAATAGTTCTCCATCTACCCATGTGTTATTTTGTCTTCTGTAACTCTATGATATCTTAATACCAGTGGGTATGCCTTCTCTCTATGCTCTAGGGTGCATGCCAAGAAACTTATTCTCAATGTGGATATACATATGAACTAGGAATGACCCAAATCTAAAGGTCTTATATTTATCCTTCTTGATTAACTTTACATTCTCCAAAAATTTATGTGCCAGAACCTCACATAGGTTTAATTTAGTGTTTTCCTTTATCATCCTGTAAGCCATCATAATGAATCCTACTAAGACTGAATTAGGTCTACTACTGAAGTAAAGTTTTTATCCAAGTATCATTGCAATAAGTCTCACATTCTTTTGAAAAATATCATTCACTGTCATAGCTCGCCTATCCCATTTAGAATGTGTTAGGGTTTCAACTTGCTTCTTTATGTGTTTCTCTGCTACGGGTATTACTCCATTGTTATCAAGTCCATTTATGTCATGAATCAACTTACTACAGATCTTTACAGGTTTCTCACCTATCCAGATGAATTGGTCATGAACTTTTCTAAGTAAAATCTTAAACCATTCTTCTTCACTGAACTCGTACAATTTTGTCCTTTTTATAATGCTCAAGTTGTCTATGTGTTTTAATTCATCCTTCATTTTACCATCTGGTTCAATCATGTCCTTAATTTCTCTGAAAACCTTTATATCACCAAATGTGTCATAATTGCAATGTATATATGCCCTAATATCCTCTGCGTAAAAGATGTCGTGTGGTGTTTGTGAAAATTCTCCTTCAAGATCATCCTAGCATGACTTAAATGGATGTTCTTTGAATTTATATCTAGGTTGATCTACAACATCATAAACCAAAGGTGCCTCCATAAATTCTGTTCAAGTAAATAGTCTAAATACCTTAATCACGCTAAATTTCAAATTTTTGCTTCGATCAATCACACAAAGTGGCTTCTCTCTAGATTGATAAGATCTACACTCTACTCTTGTTTCTCGCTACACGCTACTCTTGTTTCATTTCCAAGTGAGAAACTACACTTTACCCAATAAACTCAACTTCACATACTGACCAGTCAATGACAAATCTTGCGATCAAAAAATATAGATCTTCAGAAGTTGCGGTCATAGATATAGGTTCCATAAGGTTTGCATATACTGCAACCAATCTCGCTTGAACTTACTCCTTAAAATCAGGGCTGGATATACTCTTGTGTCTTCATCCAATGCTCCCTCTAAGGCCATACTCAGCCATTTAAGTTGATTCTACTTTTTTAGCATCAGGTGAAGATGCAATAGCATTTACTGTCTCTCCCTGGACCAATACTTCATTAGATTCTTTGACTTTCCATACCTTACGTTGATATCTTCTGGTTTCCTGAAACAATTGTCAAATTCACTTTTGTATTCTGCAAGACTCTTACCAGTATTACTATCATTCTTCTTTGTATACATATTAGGTGGTACTCTTCTGTTATTTACTCCATTATACCTACAAAACTTTGCTATATGACCTGGATTGTTATATTGGTAGCATATAGGAGGTCTTTTTGTTCTGATTAACTTGCAACTTACAATTCCTTGCAATGTGTCCAAGGTTATTACATTTGTAACATATGATCTTAACTACTGATTCTTCTCTAGTGTGATCTTGTATGCATCTAGATTGATCAGGTTTTCTACATTCTTCTTTCTTCTGCCCATATGCATGACAGTTAAAACAATAACTAGAAAAAGGTTTGAAAGGGGCATTACCTCTACAATCTCTTTTCATGTGTCCAAACTTGTTACATCCAAAACATCTACCTCTGAAAGGTCTTATCTGCTCTTTAGGTTCTTCAAGAATAGGTTTTTCTCCATCAATATTTGCATCAAATTTTTCTTTTTGTTTCTTAGAACATTCACCTTCATTGAAGCCAATACTAGTCATATCTCCTATAGGTTTCTGTCTATCTCTTTGTTCATCGATAAATTCACCACTCATATGAAGTTTCTCAATGTGTTTCTTTGCTTCAACAAGTTCACCCTTTATGATCTAATTATATTTCTCTAATTTTAGATCCTTGTTTTTGTAGTGATCAAGTTCAATCTTCATTTTTCCCATCAAAATATTAGCATCCTTCAAAGCTTCTTTAGTTTTACTCTTAGCATCCTTTTCTTGTCTAATGTATTTAGCCATCGTCTCATGATTGAGTTTCAAGGTGTCATTTTATTGTTTGAGTTGTTTTATCTGATTTGAATTATCATTGTGTGAATCCTCTTTTATCTGAACCATAAAATTTTGTCTCCAACTTTTGGAATGTTCAAGTTGATCCTTTAGTTTCTTGATAAAGCCTTCTGCTCTTCTTAATTTGAATTTCAAATCACCATTTTCTTCTTTTTCTCTATTAAGGTCTTCAAGTGCTACTTCAAATTTTTCTTGCAAATTTCCTGAATCCATTCTGATCACCCTTAAGTTGTTAGACTTTCTCTCCAAGGGCCAATAGCTCTGATACAAATTGTTAGGATTGAGTAATACTGAGAGGGGGGTGAATCAGTAGTACAACACTCTAAATTAAACTTAAACCAATTCCAAATAAACCATATAACTTCTGAAATGAAAAGAACATAAATAAATAACACAAAACTCATAACACCATAATTTGTTGTCGAGGAAACCCTGGCCAAGGGAAAAACCCAGTGGGGATGGTACCCACAAGTATGCACTAAAGTATAATGTCCCTGTTAGGAGACCTAGACCTGTTAAGAGCTACGTATTACATAGTACATTTCGTTGTTAAAGGAATAACAACCCTATTAAAGGTATACAACAACCTGTTAGGGGAAAACTGAGCTTATAACTCTTACAATCAAAAATTATGTTACAAAGTGTTCTTAGTAATGAAAAAAACAAGCATCTTCAATGCTTAGGTAGTTCCAGTTGTAGCTCTTAAATAATCTGTTTCAATATCTTTTCTCACATCTGCCATCAGACATCTCATTACTATCCATCCATATCATCTCATTCCATTCCATACTTTTCTTTACAAAAAGTCTATCATATATAT
>MU228413.1:577237-588934 GCA_018584345.1 Thuja plicata | reverse complement strand
TATAGTCCAACTACTTTGTTACATTGTTATGTTGTCTTCGTATGTCTTCAACATTCTCTAACTCACAACGATCAACACCAAAACACAAGCGACCTTAATTAAAGGTCATAAATATCCCATACTATCTTCCTCTAAGCACGACAGTCCTCAACTATCATACACGATCTTAGATATCCAAAATAATACTATTATACTATGTACTTATGCTTCTATACTTAGTCATTTTGAAGATTGTATCTCCAAAATTGTACTTCATTCAATACGAACAATATACCATATGTGTTGCCATAAATGAAAACCCATAAGTGCCTCATACCATACCAAAAACATTACTTGTCAACACAATAAACCATGAGCAACAAGTAAACCATGAGCACAATACAAGTAGGTGTCTTTAGTAATTGAAAACAGGTTAAGTTGACATTGACTACATGCATTGTTAAGTTGACATTGACTGCATACAGTAAATAGGTTGAGTAGGAATAGAAGATAAAGTATTCAATGATGAGTTAGTTTTTTAAAGTATTCATTGAATACATTACAAAAGAAAGTGAGAACTATGGCATTTGAGACTATGAAGCTTCCATGCTTCTAAGTAATACATACATTAAATCATGAGGATCAAGTAAACCATGAGCACAATGCAAGTAGACATCTTTAGTAATTGAAAACATGTTAAGTTGACATTGACTACATGCATTGTTAAGTTGACTTTGACTGCATATAGTAAATAGGTTGAGTAGTAATAGAAGACAAAGTATTCAATGTTGAGTTAGTTTTCTAATGTATTCATTCAATACATTACAAAAGTAAGTCAACACTATGAAATTTGAGACTAAGAATATTCTATGCTTCTAAGTAATGCATATAGTAAACCATGAGTAGCAAGAAAACCATGATCACATTGCAAGTAGATATCTTTAGTAATTGAAAGAATTTTAAGTTGATATTGACTACATGCATTTTTAAGTTGTCATTGACTATATAATGACTTAGTTTTGTAAAAGATAAATGAACCTATAGTAAGCAGTGAAAGTAGTTAATTTGTAATGGAAACATACAGTAAGCATACAAAAAAAAGGAATAACCAAGAAATGAATGAGATAGCCTAGTTGCCTGAAAAAGAGTAGAGAATATGCAGACAACGGAGAATAAAACACCAATGGTTAGACATAGAATTTTCAATTAGTTTTACGTGGCATTGTATCCTTCTTATAGCAATTTGGTCATTGAAGAAGTCGCTGGTCAATTTGAAATTTGAATTGTGGTGGGAAAGAATCAGTTTTGTAATGTATTCAATTAATAAATGTACTAAGTCAGTGTTGTAATGTATTCATTGAGTACATTACAAAACTAATTCAACACTGTCTAGATTCTTAAAAACTACAATACCAAGTAATGATTAAATTGACAATGTGCACTATTTCTTTCCCATTTTCTCTAATTATTTCCTTCTATCACATTACATTGAATGATTTCAAGGTGAAACGATTGAAACATACAACTATCAATGCAGGAAAAATAATTACATACACTTATTGAATGATAAAAAAACCATGAGATATTTGGTACTTCATGATGGGAGGATGGATTCCCTCACTTGTATGTGCAAAATAATGATTAACTTAGAGAAACCCCCATACTTAAAATGAAAAATTGAAGAAACTATCTAGATTCATAAAATCTACAACACCGCATAATGATTAAATTGACAATGCACACTATTTCTTGCACGTTTCCTCTAATTATTTCTTTCTAACACATTACATGTAATGATTTCAAGGTGGAACGATTGAAACAAACAACTATCAGTGCATGAAAATCATTACAAATACTTATTAAACGATAAAAAACCATGAGATATTTGGTACTTTGTGATAGGAGGATGGATTCCCTCACTTGTATGTGCAAAATAATGATTAACCCAGAGAAACCCCCATATTTAAAATAAAAAATTGAAGAAATTGTCGAGATTCATAAAAACTACAACACCACGTAATGATTAAATCGACAATGTACACTATTTCTTTCCCATTTCCTCTAATTATTTCTTTCTAACACATTACATGCAATGATTTCAAGGTGAAACAATTGAAACATACAACTATCAGTGCATGAAAATCATTACAAACACTTATTGAATGATAAAAAAAACATGAGATATTTGGTACTTCATGATGAGAGGATGGATTCCCTCACTTGTATGTGCAAAACAATAATTAACCCAGAGAAACCACCATATTTAAAATGAAAATATGAAGAAACTGTCCAGATTCATAAAAACTACAACACCACGTAATAATTAAATTGACAATGTACACTTTTTCTTTCCCATTTCCTCTAATTATTTCTTTCGATCACATTGCATGCAATGATTTCAAGGTGAAACAATTGAAACATACAACTATTAGCGCAGGAATATCATTACAAATACTTAGTGAATGATAAAAACCATGAGATATTTGCTTCTTCGCGATGGGGGGGTGGATTCCCTCACATGTATGTGCAAAATAATGTTTAACCTAGAGAGACCCACATAATTAAAATGAAAAAATGAAGAAACTATCCAAATTCATAAAAATTGTAATACTACGTAATAATTAAATCGATAATGTACACTTTTTCTTTCCCATTTCCTCTAATTTTTTCTTTCTATCACATTACATGCAATGATTTCAAGGTGAAATGATTGAAACATACAACTATGAGTGCAGAAAGATCTTTACAAACACTTATTGAATGATAAAACACTGTGAGATATTTACTACTTCGCGATGGAAGGATGGATTTCGTCACCTATAGCGGTTGTGAGTGGATGTCTGAAACCCTCCTCGCACATAGAGAAATGAAAGCAGTAGGAGCTAAAGTTTGTAGAATGTACAAAGGAAAAATGGTCAAGTTTAGGGTTCATAGTGGGTAGTAATAGGGTTACCCACAGGCGGTTATGTGGCAGTCAGTGAGCTACGAACGTGCTAAGGTGATTAGGTATGGGGTAAGGACATGTTAAGTTGGCTCCTCCGTAGGGTATAAATTAATGGGGTTTCGATTAAGGCAAGGGACAATGTGATTTAATTGAAACGACCCCTTCATCCCTTTTCCTACCTAGTGAGGAGGTCCACATTAAAAACAACTTATAAACTAATATTTAGGTGAATGGTTATTGACACCAATATGTTTTTGTTTTGGATTTCATATTGTTGACCATTGGGGGTCTAGGGATCGGGTTCTGGGTGAGCGTTTTGAAATGACACTTTTGGACCACTTTGTGCTCTACGATCCCTAAAGAGAGATCTGTGAATACCCAAAAGCCGAATCCTTAGTTTTAAGCACTTCACTCACCTACAGAGGTACTCTGGAAAAAACAGCAAAATCTGACTTACAATTTAGAAGTTCTAGATGCACGAAGTTAACCTAAGCGACTACAAGGTCTTTTCCCTAAGCGGCTACAAGGTCTTTTCCCTAGCCTCTCTAAATGTGGTAGACATAATGCGATTTCCGTCTAAAGCATTTTTCCTCCCTTTTTCCCTTTAATGTTTGAATGCTTATCGAATGTCTGTATAACACTAAATGGAATCCAACAACCTTTCCGTCCATGTATGGGCTTGTCAACATATTTTCCTTCCTTCTTCCCTTGGGATGTTTCGACGAAAAGTTAAAGGCAACGTACTTTTGCTTTCTGGCCGTGGGATGTTTCGCGGAAAGGGTTTGAACCTCCTCCTGTGTACGCGTTGGTGCTTGTCTAGGTAGTTTGTAAGCATTTTCCTTACTCTTCTTTTACTCTTAAACGAGCGCAAACACAGAACCCACAGATGATATGTTTAATTCACCGTGCCCTTCCTCTTTCATTACGCGTACAGCAACCAAAATTCCTAATCGCCCCGCTCTGTCTCTTTCTATTTTTTAAGCGGGTTGTTAACGTTTGGCCTGGAGCTAATGGCGTCTTCTTCATCAGCATATCAGCAAAATCAGGATTTAAGTGCTGTCGCTGGAATTGAACCTGCCGGCAAAAGAAGGAAGGTTTCTGAATCTTCAACATTGTATGATGTTTTCATCAACCACAGAGGCCCCGATGTCAAACTCACTCTGGCTATGCAGCTTTACAAGTGCCTTGAGCAGTTGGGAATAAGAACCTTTCTTGATTCCGAAGAGAAGGAACTTGGAAATTCCTTCCCTTCTACTATTGAGACTCCGATTAGATCCGCAAAGGTAAACATTGCTATTTTTTCAAAAACATATGCAGAGTCACCTTGGTGTCTGGCTGAGCTGGTTCTCATGTTACAAAGTAAGGCCAAGATAATTCCTGTGTTTTACGGAGTGGAGCCATGGGAACTCCGCCACATAGAAAGGGGAGTATACGCTAAAGCATTCATTAAATATGAAGAGAAAGGAAGGTACCTGAAGAACCTTCCGGAGTGGAAGGAAATCCTTAAATCAGTTTCATTTACCATGGGCTACGAGTTCAACAGTTTTGAGTGAGTCTTCTGCCCATTTTTCAATCTTGTTGACAACTCAAATTTAATATTTTCTTATTAGCGAAACATTTTGAAGTGTAATGATCAAAATTTTGTTCTTACCAAATTTCCTTTACTCTTGCGTTTCTAGTGACCGCAATTGCAAAGACATAGTGTCCGCTGTGGAGAAAGAAGTACAAAGGATAAAACTATTACATGTTGCCATACATCCAGTCGGACTTGATAAGCTAGTAAAAGATTTTGAAAGGCAGCATCTTGATAACCTTGTTCAAGATTTTGAAAGCCCCTGCGGAATGAAGAAAGTAGTAAAAGAGAAAGGTAATGTCGTTGGCATTTTTGGTATAGGAGGGATTGGGAAGACAACTCTCGCCAAAGAGTTGTTTAACCTAAAGTGTTCAAATTTCTCTGGAGCAAGTTTTTTGTCTGATGCGCGAGAAGCGTCTGTGAGAAACCAATTACCTTCTCTGCAACGTCAGCTTCTCAAAGATCTCTTCTACAGAGATCTGAGTTTTAGAAGTATAGAGGATGGAATAAGCTGTATCCAGGATTGTCTACAAAGGAGCCCCCATTTAAGCTTCCTGATTGTTTTAGATGACATCGATAATGCGGAGCAGTTAAATGCTCTACTAGTCAGAGATATCTTAAAGAAATCTGATAATAGTCTGGTTATTGTTACAACTCGTGACGTGGGTGTGCTCATAGCCGCGGGGATTGCTCCTGGTTATAATGTAAAAGGAATGGATATAAATGAATCAAGCGAACTGTTCTGCTGGCACGCCTTCGGCCAAGCCCATCCATGTAGCGGGTATGAGGTGCTCGTCGAGGACTTCGTAGGCGTGTGTGGAGGCTTACCTCTATCTCTTGAGGTCATAGGCAGACAACTCCATAGAATACGTCCTCAGGACTTTTGGAGATCAAAATTGATTGAAGTTCGAAATACGCTGCCTGGGGAAGTAAAGACAAGATTAAGAATGAGTTTTGATGCACTAGATGATGAAGAAAAGCAAGTTTTCATGGATATTGCTTGCTTTTTTGAGGGGAAACCAAAGAGTATAGCGGAAAGAGTATTGGAGGAATCTGGATGGGACTCTCAGAGTAAATTGCAAACACTCAAAGAAAAGTGTCTTGTAGAAGAAAAGTTAACAGAAAAAGTCTGTTTGAATACATATGAGGGAGTTGTACTGAGAATGCATGACCAGCTGAGGGACTTGGGAAGAGAAATGGCTGATGAGCTCAGCCCACCTCATCGCCTGTGGCGTTCTGAAGATCTGAAATCTTTGGTATGCATGTTATCCTTTTAGATTTTCTCCTTAGTATTGCAACAGTCCAAATCTTAACTTTCGATTACATAAATAGGAATCTGAGCTCCTCCTGTGCATGCAGGAAATAATGGGTCTCAAAACTATACTCGGCGAAACTAATACCAGGTGTTTCCATTCCATTTTCGACAAGTCCACGGGTTCTCAAGTTACATTCTTTGTAGCCCAATCAGATAGTTTTGTTGAGACGTCACCTTCCTTACTATGGCTACAGCTTGAGGGCAATTCCACAGAACTAACAAGCATTCCTTCCTGGATTCCTCTTCAAAAATTGCAGTATTTGAAAATAAAACGTGGACGACTCAAAACTTTGTGGGAGGATCGCAAGCAGGTATTTTGATCTTCTCGGACAAAAACTAAACATCCTTCACCTGGAGAATTCATCATGCTATGGTTGTTTCTTGGCTATTTGTTTAACCACAGAGAGATTTACACAAATTTATCTTGAATTTCAGGCAACCTCCCAGTTGAAAGAGCTGCAAATTTCTGAAACTTTTTTAAAAGAGGTTCCAGATCTAGGAATATCAGATACTTTAGAGAATGTGCTCTTAGATTCCTGAGGATTGCCGATCATGGGTTTGCCTTTACTAGAATCCCTCAATATGAATCTTTGTAGTTTATGTCTCAGGTCTTCCACATTAAAGGGGGAGCAGCGTATATCTAGAAGAAGCGAGGACATTGTGTGTGAATCTTTGGTTATCTTGAATTTCAAATTTAATGAGGAGGATTGGAATAATGAAGGGCTCTCTTGTAGTGTTGAGGGCCCTATGAGTGGTCTTGAAAAGTTAGAGATCAGCGATGAAGAATGTATATCCAAGTTCTTGATTAGTGAAATGCAGTACCCATGCCTTGAGTCTATTATACTTCATGATATGAAGAAACTTGTGGAAGTGGATTTAAGAATGGTAGAGACATTAACTTGTCTTGTGATTAAAAATCGTAAAAATTTGGAAAGTGTGTCAGGAATATCCCATCTTACAAATCTTGTAGAATTGGAAATTTCTGATTGTGGGAAGCTCGAGTTTGAGTACTTGTGCCTCAGTAGTATAAGGTGTCTGGAGACGATAAAATTTGATAGAAATGTGATTCTGAAATGTTTTGTGTTGAGTGAGTGTCAAAATTTAAAAACAACACAGTTTTGTTGTCAAAAGCTTGTAGAGTTAAGCATCCGTGACTGTCCGGACCTCGTGGAGATCCCAGCTTTAATGGGTCCAAGTTGCCTCAAAAGGATTTCAATTGATAGATGTGAGAAGTTAGAATATCTTCATTTGAATGGTTGTCACAGTTTGAAAAGTGTGTCAGGTAGCTTTGAGATTAAATGGTTGTGTATTTGTGATTGTCCTGAGCTAGAGGAGTTGCCAGATCTTGCCACACTGTGCTGCTTGGAGAAAATTGAGATTAAGCATTGTCAGAAGATACAGAACATTGAGTTGCCAATAACACTCATCAGTCTGTCTGTACAAAGTTATAGAGATTTGCAAAGAATAGCAGGAGCCGGTGATCATATGGGGCTTAGAGAGCTAATTATTAGCGACTGTCCTGAGCTTGCGGAGTTACCAAATCTCTCCAGACTGAGCTGCTTGGAGCAAATTGTCATCGACTCCTGTAAGGATCTACAAGACATATCATGCATTGAAGAGCTACATAAATATAAAAATATATGATGCTCAGGTATTGCAGCAATGCAGTAATACGAAATTGCATTCATAAGTTGAAGGTAATGATTTCAATACTCCTCTTTAACAGGCAATCATAAATATCCTATTTTACGGTAGTGTTTTAGTTATTTCATTAGAGACCTTCAACTTTGTTTTGTAATTTGTTTTTACAAAATTCTATATTTTCGTCAGTAATGTTTCCAGGTTTTGCCTTATATTTCAGGGTGTGCCATCAGAGGTAATGTATATGATTGGAAGAACAGTGGATGGAGTGGAGTCCACTTTAACCAACATCTGTTTTCTGACACTAAAATTGGCGTCGATGGAGTGATTGAAATGGCCGGTGCATATCCGGAGCGGTCATAATTGAGATTCATAATTGGATGCTTTGTGGTTATGGTTATGGTTATGGTTATGGTTATGGTTGTGGTTGATAGTCATATTTCATAAATGAATCACTTTATCCAATTATGAGCTTGTTTTTGGCAGAGGTGAAAAAGGAAAAGAGGAGAGGAGTTTGAGTGAGCTACATACAATTGTCGATAGAAAGGAAATGAAAGGAAAGGTTCTTTTATAGTCCACTATAACAGCCATATGTTTTTGAGTCTACATATTTATGAATGAAGGATTATAATTATAATTATTATTATTAAGTATTGTATCCATTTTCATACATATGATACAAAGATTTATTTCATATGATTATTTTCTAGTGTGGAAACATCAAGTAATGTCTATTCAGAATCACAATGCATGGTACCTGTTAGTGCAAATTAGAATATAGTTGATTTAAAAAATTTAATTTAAAAGGTGCATTGTGATCCTTATAGAAAGTGGTAAAACATTGTATAAAATTTAGTTTATGTCATTGTCTTTTATAATTTCATTTTGAAGTTAAATAACAATAATAATTTAAATAGTTATAAATGTTTTAACCTCTCAAATTATTTAATTACAAATAGTCTTAATTAAAAGATGAGTTAATAAACTATAATTTAAAATAATAATTTTATATTTATTATTTATTAATTCTTATTATGATAGTAACAATTAATATTTTATTTTTTCATGTTATATCTATAGAAGGAAATCCATAGAAAAGTTTAAGATCAAGCAAAACTACACTTCAATATTTACCAATGCATATTCCAAATTAAACCACAACTTACTAGGTTAATTGACTAATGAAAAAACTATCATATTGCTAAAAATAAAATAGGGCAAAACTTTTAAAAAAATATTACATTTTTCAAAATAATAGAAGAGTTTTTGTAGTATTAAAATTATGCAGCAAATGTTGATAGTTGATGATGATCATGTTGTGCAATATGACTTTGTAACCATCTCAAACTCACCATCCATGTCAAATCTATAGATCACCATAACAATGACTGTACTTCCACATGCATAGTTCAAGAATTAGTTGAGTTGTTTAAATAATGCATGCTCTATTTGAGGCTGCAACCTCTATGAAAAACCGGCAAGATGTAATGTTTGAGATGGCTTGCAAAATGTAAGATCGTTGGTGGAAGTTGAATAGAGAATTTGTGTTTGTATTGAAAATGATTCCCTTTTTGTAGCTCTTTATTTTTCTGTGCTTTTAGAATTTATAAATAGTATCACAATTATCTCTAGTTTGTTGCAATACAAACATAAGAATCATCATGAAGTTGCACATGTCATCGCTCAGATGTATATTTACTCTATAGTATGAGGTATATTTTATGCAAATCTAATATTAGATTAAGTTATGTTATTTTTCCATTTATCTACTAGTAATAAACCATTGAAAATAATGCATTCTGGACACATGAAACATAAAGTCTAGTCCTAATCTATTTTTAGGGGCTATTATTTTTATATAAAGATCCCCTTGCATTTAAGTTTGTCAAAGTAGAGGAAAGACCTCTATATCAAGGCACAATGTAATTCATCCTTCTCTTGAGTCAATGAAGATCTATTCTTGTGTGTAAAAATAATGTTATTCATCACTGTTTGATGTTTTCATCAACCACAGAGGTCCCGATGTCAAACTCACTCTCGCAACTCAGCTCTACAACTCTCTTGAGCAGTTGGGAATACGAGGGTTTCTTGATTCCGAATGGAAATTCCTTTCCTTCCACTATTGAGACTGCGATTAGATCTGCAAAGGTGCACATTGCGATTTTTTCCAAAAGGTTGAGTCCTTCGTGGACGTGTGTGTAGGCTTACCTTTGTCTCTTCAGGTTTTGGGCAGGCACGTACATGGGAGAGATCACTAGTTTTGGGAGTCAGAATTGAATAAAGCTCCGAAGATGCTGCCTTAGGACGTCAAACAAAGACTCAAAATATGTTTTGATGTACTGGATGGGGAAGAAAAACAGGTTTTCATGGAAATTGCTTGCTTTTTTGTGGGCAAATTGAAGGGTACATCGGAAAGAGTACTACAGGGATAAGGATGGAATGCTCACAATGCAATGGAAAGACTCAAAGATAGATATCTGCTAGAAAGAGAAGAAATACCGAATCCGGATAAAAAGGGACTTGTATTGAGACTGCATGACCATCTGAGAGACTTGGGAAGAGAAATGGCACCTGACCTCAGCCCTTTTCATCGTCTTTGGCATCCACAAGATCTAAAATCTTTGGTATGCTTGTTTCCCCTTCAGATCTTTTCTACCTAGTATTGTAATATTGCAAATCTATTGCACAGATAGAAATCTGAACGGCTTTTAGGCATGCAGGAATCAATGGGTTGGAAATCTATACTCACAAAAAATGATACCAGATGTTTCCATTCCTTTTTTGACGATTCCATGGGTTTTCTACTTAATTTCTTCGTAGGCCAACCCGATACCTGCTTTGAGGCGGCCTTGTTGGACGACGTGACAACCACTTGGCTGAAAATGTAAATTAAATTATTTAATCTTCCCTGTTGTTTTGTACTCCTCCAACCACCGCAGTAATTAATTTACTACCCAGTTTTCTTCTTAGCTAAGCTTTCTAGAGACCTCTATTATTCCAGCTTATTCTGGAAGTTTCTGGGTGTGTAAAAGAGTCATTTTTGTAAAGTTTTTGGTAGGTCTTTTGGTGAAGAAGAAGAGGAATGCACGCAGCTGTAGGTGATCAAAACAAGGGCAGCAAACAAAGTATTTTGTGTATGCAAAATAGAGCATTTTTGGGCAGCTCTTTTTGCCAAATGTTTATGTAAAACTTAGTTGATGATTAATGGCAAGTAGATAAATTCAGTTTGAATGTTATTGCTGATGATTCTACTTTGTTTTATTTCTGTTCTTTCTTGTGTCTACTTAAAACATAGCAGCAGGGCTGTCTTCTTCTTCTTTTAACATGGTATCAGAGCAGGAGATTGAAGAGAAGGGTTCTACAGATTGAAGAGCAGGTTATTGAAGAGAAGATTTCTGCTGAAGATTGAAGAGCTCAAAGATATCTGGGTATTATTTCTTGGCAAAAAATTTCATTGTCGGTAAAGAGCAAATCAGAGAAGAAAGAGAAGGATTTGTTAAAAAAGGGAGAAAAAGTATTGCTGGTAAACCATGGCAGGAACCAGTGGGAGTATTTCTCAGTCTCAAATTCCAATCTTTAATGGCAAAAATTATGATTATTGGAGCATCAAAATGAAAACTCTTTTCTGTTCACAAGATGTTTGGGATTTAGTGGAAAATGGGTTTCTTGAACCAGCAAATCAGCAGGCATTACAAGCTCTTTCACAAGCTGATAATGATTTATTGAGGGAAAATAAGAAGGATGCAAAGGCTTTATTTTTCATTCAGCAAGCAATGGAAGAATCAATCTTTCCAAAGGTTGCAGCTGCCACGAGATCAAAACAAGCATGGGATAGTCTGCAAACAACATACCAAGGCACAAGCAAGGTAATAATGGCAAAATTGCAAATACTTAGAAGGGATTTTGAAAATCTACAAATGAAAGACTCAGATTCAATAGACACATTTGATATCAATAGTAAATCAGCTAAGGTCCTATGGAGACACTATTGAAGATCAAAAGATTGTTGAAAAAATACTTAGAAGTCTGCCTGGTAAATTTGATGTTGTAGTAATAGCCATTCAAGAGGCCAAAGATCTTTCTCAATTATCAGTAGATGAATTAATGGGGTCACTCTAAGTGCATGAGCAAAGATTAAATCGATCAGGGTCATCATCATTGGAGAATGCATTCAAGACTCAGCTCTCATTTGGCAGAACAAGAGGGAGATCAAATAACAGCCGAGGCAGAGGACATTTTTCACCA
>MU228413.1:550221-564326 GCA_018584345.1 Thuja plicata | reverse complement strand
TGTAGCCAAGTTCATTGACTTGGCAAAGAAACTAAGGGACAAGGGAAGGAGTATCTTGGATGATGGCTTGATGTAGGTCCACATGGCGGATTTTGGTTGGCTACCATTTTGGTGCCTTTTCATTGGTCCTTTTTGTTGTATTTTCTCATTGGCTTGCCACTGAGGTGTCAGTTTCTCATTGGTCAATTTGGTGGTAACCCTAATTAGGGTTTGTAAATTTGATCTTGGCCCTTGATTTTGCCTTTTAATCTTGGCCACTCGTTGTAATCTGGAGCCTCTATATAAGGCCATTTGCTCTCATTTGTAAAGGGTGGAAGAATATTGTTGCTTATATAATACCAAAATTGCTTCTCAATCATTGTTGTGTTTTGCTTGGTGATTAAGAACACTTGGTGTTATTGCATGGTTTCTACTTCCAATTGTTAGAGTTAGATTTCATTGAGTTGATTTAGAATAGATTTCATTTCAAGAAAGTTGTTAAGTAAGAGTAGAGTAAATGGTTAGTTGCATGGTGATGTTAGCAAGTGTTTGATAGGGATATTATATACTAGGCCACTAGCGTCCTAGCAGCTCGTTAGGAAGCCTTGTGTGGTACTCTAGTCTCGTTTCCTTTGAATCATTGCATCTATGAAGGTAGCACCGCTGGTAAGCTTTCATTAGGTTTGGTCCTCGTCCATTTGCTAATCTTTCCATTCCATAAGAGTAGTAGTAAAGCAATAAGTAGCTTAGTAGTGAGAATTTGATGAGTGAAGTTGGAAGTGATGTAAATTAAGGAGGAGGAACAAAGGGAATATACATTGAAAAGCTAAATTCCATCGTCGTCATAGCCAGAGTCCAATATCCTTGAAGGAACAACGTAAGCCCGCTAACGTGATTACCAGCAAATCACATCATTATAACTGAGTTAGGATCCACAAGTGTAAAGAACCTTGGAGTGTTTCCTCACGTCCTTCGTGAGTATATACTTTTCAAGAGAGGGTTGAGCATTTGATATCCTGTATCAAGTGTTTAGTCCTATATATTATGTAGTGGTACAAAACTCACATCAACAACATGTCAACAAGATAACTTCCCATATACACATCATAACCAAACTCAGTTTGAATGGCACAACAAATTGCTCATAAATTTTGTGCTGCCGAAAGAATAAAAAAAAGGAACCCAATTCAAGATTTAAAAATAGTAGACTAGATATATGTTAAAAACCTGAAAATAATATTCTTTAAATTAAGCTGAGATTTGGCTCTGTAGTGGGGATTTTAACAGCAAAACAACATGATTTCGGCTTATGCAAGAGCTTCCATTGAATTGTTGTATTTCAGCCCCCATTCTCCAACAAAGCATATGAAATTATAAAACAATCTGAATCGCAGCAGGAGAATCAAAGAGCAAATAAACCAAACCAAACCAAAATAGAGATCCACTCTGGCCAACCTCCTTTATCTTCACAATGTGCCGTTACGGAATATGGAATAAGAGCAGGGAAAATGAAATCCCTGCTACACTTACCACTGGACTGGGAGCTCCATATTGCACTTTATCAAACAACTCCATATTGTTACGGAATATGGAATAAGAGCAGGGAAAATGAAATCCCTGCTACACTTACCACTGGACTGGGAGCTCCATATTGCACTTTATCAAACAACTCACTATCTTTTTGTATACTACCACATTTGGCATATATGTCAATGAGGGTAGTCACAACCACATTTGATAATAATCTGTTTTCAATTTTTTTTTGATGGATCTGTATACCATCTTCCAAAACTCCAGTTTAGCACAAGCTGGGAGGATGCAAACATATGTTGATGAGTCAGGCTTTACACCTCCAAATTTCATTTGCTTGAAAATTTCCAAAAACTTATCAACAAGCCCATTTTGTTCATATCCAGCAATCATAGGATTCCAGAAAAGTACATTGCGTTGTGGCATTATATCAAACACTTCGTGTGCCTTCTGCAGAGTTCCACATTTTGCATGCATATCTATAGCATCGTCGCAACTACAACATGCGATAAAAGTCCATTTTCTGCTAACTTCAAATGAACCTTTGTACCCTGCAACAAAGTTCTGATTTTGGCACAAACTGGCAGTATGTACCCTGCAACAAAGTTCTGATTTTGGCACAAACTGGCAGTATGCTGGAAAAGGTTGCCGAATTAGGGTTTACACCTTCAAATTTTTATTTTCTTAAAAAATTCCCAGGCTTCATCAACATACCCATTTTGTGCATACACAGCAATGATTGTAGTCCACGAGGCGACATTTCCTTGAGGCACTTGTTAGTAGAACCTAAAATCCCCATCAACAGCTCCCTTTCGTGCATATCCAGTAATCATCGCATTCCAAGACAACACGTCTACGCTGCACATTTTTACGAACAGTCCACCTTGCAACAGGGTATGATATTTCTCCTTACATTTGGCACGTTGTACATAAGAAACGTGAAGTGTTTAAAAAATGCCACAACAAACACATGATTTAGTATAACAAATGCTGTCAACGGGAGAATATCTTTTGCTTTACTGTACACATCTTTGATGGCTTATTTTGCTGGACTAGCAGCTCCATAGCTATTTTGGCTTCTGTATAAATGGACCTGATTTTCTCTGGCAAAGCTCTTTCAACTGCAAAGTTTGTATAACTCATCGTTTTGTTTACAGATTCTAAATTTTCCTTTGTTTCATGTCTCGAAAAAACGTAAAAAAAAATGTCCTAGTATGTTTTTTCCTCATTACAAAATATTTGAAGTTACTTTTCTGTCTATTGTTATATAACTTTTGTCAGTTTCCCCTCTACAGTGAGGTTCTGACAATGCCTTATTTACATGCAAACTCTGTTCATTTGATTTTTCTCTTTAAGAACTTTTTATTATTTTCTCATTCCTTCTTCAAAATAAGATTTTGTTAAAGCTTTTTAATTTTTTTTTATCTCCCATCAATTCAGTGTAGTTCAATTAATTTTAATTTTCTCCTGTTCTCTCCAAAGCATGGATTTGGAATGCATTTTCATAGTAGAAACTACAAGTTCTGTTTCTATCATTTTCTGTTTGAATATATTAATTTTCTTGGTTCTCATCTCCTCTCCATAACAAGTTATTGGGAAACCTTTTTCATTTGCTAATAAAGATTAATTCAAAACCATGCTGTTAAATCCTAGTAAAACATCACATAAGTTAAATCCTAGTAAAACATCACATAACTTGTACCGTTGTTCGTTTTATGCAGAAGTAGATAATAAATTTTACAATTGGAAATTTGCTCTATTGTTTTATTCTATTCCCACAAATTAAAATTTCTAAATTTATAACTTACCATTTCACACTTCCATTTTTCCTATTTTTATGTAATATCCATGGCATATTCCTCATTCTAACCATATTGGTGAATGTCATGCATAGTTTGAGTTAAATCATTGAGTACAATAGGAGATGAAAACCATTTTTATGATCATATTTATTCTTAATATCACGTTTATGATTTATCCTCTAATGTAAATGATTTTATATCTAATTTAATTTAGTATTTGGTGCTATTTAGTTTGGTGATGATAAAAGTCCTCCAATGCTAAAATTATTGTTTGATTGTTTTCTGCTCTCTACTAGATACTTCTTGGTGGAGTTATGGGTGAAATCTATTTCTAATAATAATGATAAAAATCACACTTTCTATGTTATATATATGAGTTTTAGTCTCCAAAACCAACAGGTAAAAGAAAGATTTGACAGTTAATTTTTAATTTAGAAAAAATTAAAAAGTTCTAAAATACAGAAATATAATGTTTTGTAAATTGAAAAAAGGTTAATGTTTATATATATATATATATATATATATATATTCTTAATCTAGGCTAATAAAAATATAATATTTTTAAATTAAAAAGATAAAAGTTACATTTATATTCAAATATTTGAAAAGTAATATATAAATGTGATTTTTCTATTTATTTTTCAGTCAATTTTAAGATCTTAGATGTTGTAATCAATTCTCATAATTATCAATTCAATTCTCATAATTGTCAATTCAGAATTTTTTTTTCTTTGGTTAATTATGGTATTTTAAGCATACAATATTTGGCTACAAACAAGTTTTCCTCAAACAAGAATATTAAAAATAATGCATATTTTTGTAGAACATGCATACTAAGTTCAAATGTAAAGGTAGGGTGTGAAGATCTATAAAAAGGTTAATTATATTTTTAAAATATATTTTTTTAAAAATATTATATTTTTAAAAAAATAAATGATTTTGCTTAATATTTTTATGCCAATATTTATTTCCTCACAATAACCCTCTTGTAAGTTTTAATCTAGTAGCATATTTTATTTTATTTCCATCCTAAACCCTCTTGTAAGTTTAAATCTAGTAGCATATTTTATTTTATTTCCATCCTAAACCATATGTTGATGATCTCCAAGCTATTTGAAATGTGGATTATTATTAATTTTTACAAGAAAATAAAATTTAGCATTTATAGGTGATATGTTGAGATGATTTCTTATTAATTTTTATAAGAAAATAAAATTTAGCATTTATAGGTGAGAATTGTGTGCCTTTCAGACTTGCTTTCTTATTTGTATCTAATGTCTATAGAATAGGCAAATTTAATTGTTAAAGTTCTCTTAGAGAGTCACCACACTTTTTCTTTTGAATGCCCTTGAATCTTTTAGGGTGCATGGAATTAATTTATCTAGAACAGGCCTATTCTAAAATAAGGACCTATTCTATCATAATGTGGAATTGGAATAAGGATTATTTTTTATTTTTTTAAATTAATTTGAACAATATGTATTTTTAACTTATTAAAAATTTATAATTATAAAAAAAATATTTTCTTACAAATTTTAATTTTTGAGCTTATCATTTTTGTTGTTGGTTTTTCTTACAAATTTTAATTTTTGAGCTTATCAACGGTTCTATGCTTTTACTATGTTATACCATTTTTGCATTCATTTGATAGAAGGATTCAATTGGAGATGACTTACCACCATTAATATTCCGACAAGAAGGTGATGTTAATGAACATTTTGCTAATTTTTCTAATTGTATGTATTAGCACCTCAACCAAGGGATTTGAGTTTCCTAGGCTCTTATTTATTAGTTTTCTTTCTTTGCTATCCAAATCTCAAAATATTTTTTAACCTAAAGATATGTTTCCATCTGATCACCTCTATGTGATGTTACTAACCTTTTTTTTTAAAATGTTTTACATAACCAATTATTTCTAAAGTCAAAAAGTTTTTCTAGAACCCCATGAATGTATTATGACCTTCTATATTTTATTTCTTGAGAGTCTAGCCTCATGTCTTCATGGGGTGCATTTTCAAATTTCAATCATGAGAGAAGGGTAAATCAAAATCTTTTCATATTTTAGTGGAGTAGCTAAAGTTTAGTAATTGAGTTTAAGCTTTGGAAAAAAATGGGGGCTGAAAATAAGAGCAACTGCTTATTGAAAAAATGCTAGGTGGCTCCACATATTTATTTCACTCCTCCTTTTTTCCCCTACTTTTTCTCTGTAAATTTTAAAACTAGCTTCTTTTCTAGTAGGTTGAATCCTGATGTGAGGGGCCTTAAATGGAACTAGTGCTCTGATGCATGTATATGATATGTTTTAATTTTTTAGTGTGTCTTAAGTCATATTGAGGAGTGTTGGAATGAAGACAAGGGTTGGATTTTGAGATGGAAAGAGCTTTGTGGCATTTTTAGTCCTATTTATTTCCATTTCTTGGTGGGCACCGAGTTGTGGATCACTATTTGTCCACTGTACGACGAAGACTGGATTACATTTTTAAATTTTATTAAACTTGGGTAATACTTGAATTTACTACATCCTTACCACATGGCTGCCAGAAATATGGGCTTTTTTTAGTTTGGCAAAAAGGATCTAAATTTTTGCCCACTTTTGATAAATAGAAATAAAGCTTTTGGAAACTCCAATCAGTGCAGATATGAAGCTTGATGGGATTTTTGAGATCCTTGGGGCATTATAGTCTTAGAAGGATGTACAAATGATGATTCAAGAGGATGTGGAAACTCGCATTAAGACAATCTTTCAAAGCTATGGGTTTATCTACTGCTAGGTTACTGTGAATTCTTTGATTCAAATCATTAATGAATTGATGTTATTTGCATCTGCATTGGCTACTTTTGCATAGGTAACTCAATGGAATATGAAGAATGACCAGTCTTGAGCTTTCGATATAGGGAAAATGGTTAATAATATTGTTGATGTATGAGTAAGTATGAGTAGTTTAAAGCACGTGTTTCAAACAGAAAATGAAAAGTTTTACAAACCAACACATAAGTAAATTTTGTGGTGAAAATTAAGAATAAGGAAAAACATGCCACAGAAAATTTGCATTCCCATCCCAAGTTGATGGTAGGCTTCTCTACTAACTTTTTGATTATATACATATCTTTCAGTTTGGAAAATTTATTTCATAATCAAATCTAATATTTTTCTGCTTCCATCAAATAATTTGGATTTGGATTTTTTCTTGGCTATATATGCATATCTATTATCAAAAATCAGTTTAATGCTCATTTTTTTAACAAAACCATGGAGGAAAATTTGGAGTGTTATAGTATTCCCTATTTTCTATTTTCTCAAATATAATGAGCTTTTAAAGGCCCTTGATTTCATCAACCTCCTTCCATCTATTGTGTACCTCCTTTTTCTCAATCTACAACATACTTGTTCTCTGTCTATTGGTTGAGCTACCCATAAATGGTTTTATCTGTCTATCCATTATATTGTGATACAACAGGTCATCAGTTGTATGACATCATGCATATAATAGATGGATGGATGGAAGAGTTAGAGTTGGCTAAAGATCACTAACCTCTTTTCTATTTTATTGTGTAAAGATGTATGCAAATCACCAGGAATTACAGGTTTGGGTAGAGAACCCTAATCTCCTAGTGACTATCTATAATATACATTACTTACATTTCCCGGTATTATATAGAATATATCTCTACATTTCCTTGTGACCATATAACATTTCTATAACTATAATCACACACCTCATTTGAAAAGGTTGTTCTCGTTTATGTATCTAACATCTCCCAGGAACTGAATGCTTTTTCAGTGGTCGATTAGACAATATAAAAAACAATGTGCACAAAATTCTTAGCATACATACTTCTTGTGATTGACATATGTTGATAGTAGATGAATGAACCTTATATGCTTAAGATCCTGCATTTAATTACCTAAATTTTATCTAGGAATGTTGCTCAGGTTGCAACAAAGGGCTCCTAGTATTTGATATCGTGATCCCTACTTTACAAATGCTCCCTAACAACTATTTGCCTCTCTCCTTTTGCCCCTGATTGTTAGTACTATTTATCTCTTGGTCGCTATGAATGAATTTTTCCCTTTGGGATTTAATATGTAGATGAGATGAAGTATATTATAGCCATAGATGATATCTCAACTCAGATCTTAATTTATGATCACAAGATCACATTGTGATAAGTGCATCCAGGTTTGAATCATAATTTCTAATAAAGGAATGATCTGTATGAAAAAAAGGATAGAATGCTATCAGTGGAAAGATTACTCTTATTGAGGCTTGCATTCAAGGTACAATAAATATCATATGTATTGTGCAATATTCCATGTTTTCTTTCTGTCATGAGTAGAGGAGTGAAGATATGTGACTGCATTTGGAAAATCTAGCTCATTATTGCTGATGAAAAAATGTTGAATTATTATCCTTTTCAACGAAATTATTAAACATAATCCCCTAAGGAAGTTACATGTTCATTCTCAGCCAAATATTTTTGAGTGACTGGCAAGTAATAGGGTGCCAGCAAGAAGTTGAGTCCACTTTTTGGCCAAAAAGTGGAAGTGTTTTCCCTATTTTTCAAATTGTCTGTCAATTGATGTCAAAATTTGAGGCACTTAGAGATTGAATATCAAAAAAATTCACTAATAGAAAATGTAGTGCTTAGAATCTATTTTTCAAATATGTAATTTATTTAAATACCCACATGGTAGAAAATATATTTAGTAGGCATGTTTAAAAACCTATTTTTCAAAATCCCTGTTTCAGGACCATACCCCGCACGTGTATGACCACCCTATTTTGAAGTAAATAAATGAATTTTTCTAAATCCTTTTGGGGGAAGGTACCTAACACATCAAAGATTGGTTAGAATATTTTTTCTTTTCTTTTATTGAATATATTTTTTTTTATTAATTTTTAATTGACTATAAAGTACATTTTCAAAACCTCTCGTGTACGACTACCATAATTTGATGAAAATTT
Organism: Thuja plicata; assembly: GCA_018584345.1. NCBI lineage: Eukaryota > Viridiplantae > Streptophyta > Pinopsida > Cupressales > Cupressaceae > Thuja > Thuja plicata. The sequence goes on along the minus strand of MU228413.1, from coordinate 556,048 downwards.
CACTTTTTTGGGAAATTTTTTTATTTTATTTTGAATATAATTCTATGTAGATTGGTCACATATAATTTATTTTTTCAAAAACCAAAAATCAAAAAAGTTATTAAAGTTTTAGTGAACCTTACTATTTTAAGTTTAGGTACCATTTTTGATTAATAAATATTGTAAAAATAGTAAAATTTATCATATCATTATAAAATTTATATTTTTGAAATCTAGACAGTAAGATCTCTAATGGGTTTTAATTTCATCAAAAAATTTGATTAGGAAGACCCTCAAACAATTACGGTAAGATAGAAATCTGGTGTTCAAATGCCTTAGCCATTATTTTGGAGGTCCAAGCATAGGCTTGGTCCCACCAAACCTGTCCCAAACCAAAATCCAATGCAAATGGTGGTTTGGTAAATTCAAATTTTAAAAAATGGGCACACGTTTAAAAATGTGTACCTGTTTCTTAAATGTAATAAATCAGCATTAAAAAATGAGATTTAAAAAAAAAAAAAAAATCAAAAAATGGGCACCCATTTTTTGAATTTTGGATCGGGTGTCCAAGCCTAAGACGGGTGCCCATTTCTAACGGTAGTTCTCAAGCCCAAAAGAATTTCTTGGAATTGGCACCCAACTTCTTGCACTTACCCAATATGAATACCATCATCTTGATGCAGAATACTAGGTTGCCCTCATGTTAATAGTAAAGATGTGACTCAGAACTAAGGATTGTTTTACTTTTTATCTCTCGAAATGAATTTATTGTGAGAAGACCAATATTAGGCTGCCCTCATGTTAATAGTAAAGATGTGAATCAAAACTAAGGATTGTTTTACTTTTTATCTCTCGAAATGAATTTATTGTGAGAAGACCAATATTATGCCGCCCTCATGTTAATAGTAAAGTGGTCAAATTATAATCATGACCTAAGGAGTAGTATTTTATGTAGGGAGTTATATCTTTGATTTAATGATATATTTTAATTTTTTGATGTTTTGAAAAGGATTGATCTTGATTCAATTAATCTTCCACAGATTTGAATGTTTATCATTTCTCAAATGGAAAGATTGTGTTGTTATCTATGATCATGATCTTAAAATTATAATATGTTATAACTTGATCAATAATGATAATGATAAATGAATATTTCCTTTTCATATATATATATAGATCTATATGTTATGCCCTAATTTAACTAGGCTGATTATTACTTTAATGATATGATAAGAATATTGGTGAAGGTGCTAGTAAGTATATACATGTCTTTTTAAGTATTTTATGCTTTTGAAAGAGAATTTGAATGAACAATATTCTAAAAGATGTTGTTTAATACATGTATAATATTTAAGTATTTATATTCTTATTCTTTTCCCATGACATTAATATATATTTATGATTTTTCTTATTAACCATCATGAACAAAAGTTATATTGTTAGTATGTTTACTTATATTACATGTCATTTGTTATAAAGAAAGATATATTTCATTAATGGTACATTATTCATCATTATTATTATTGAATCAAGGCAAAATCTTTATCGAAAGGAAAAGAATTTAGTAAACATATATATTTTTCAAAATACGTTATGCTTATGAATATGAAAGGAGATTTTTGAAAAAATGTTATCATGAAAATATTGTTAAAAGAGGGTTATACTATGTTAAAACTATGTTACTCTTGAGAACATTCATAATATTATATTTCTTATTCCTTTTCCATGATATTAGTGTATGCTTAATATTTTATTTTGTTAATTAATCATATGCATAAGTTATATTTCAAATGCCTTATCCTAATATGTAAATTTCATACCATTAAAGAAAGACTAAATGTTTTGTATGATACAAATCGCATTATAGATTTGTTTTATTTCTTTCTTCATATGTTCTTATGTTTTCGGCTTTTATCTATCTAAAAAGAATCAATGTTTAAAATGTTTATTATGATTACTTATATTATAAATTACTCACTATGTGAGTACTACACGATGACAAAGAATGTAATGACTTTTAATTACCACATGGCGTTTTGAAATATTATCATCTTGTTTACCGCTTAATGTTTGTTTTATTACTGATTAATTGATTTTGTATATAGAAAAGTAAGAAGGTGGCGAACATGAACAAGTGCATTATTATACAATGACGATGGAATATAATTAGAATGAACCAGTCGACACACTCCACCACGCCATCTTCAGACCAGTAGTCGGCAAAGTATCTCGAACATATCCTTCAACCTTGCTGACCGCCCTCACCAACCATAACGACAGTGGTCGATGAAGCAGTGAGTCAACTTTGCATCTAACAAAGTGGGCTCGATGTATCTTTACATATTGTATGCCTCCATCAGCACAAGTCGCCACCCTTATCAGCAACAAAAAAGTAGAGGTCGATACAAATCATACTCCACCATAGCATCGACACACTCTGATATTGGTACCTGCTTCCTTCATCACCAATCATATCCAGGGCTCCGATACATTTAGTTCTAAGGCATTGAAATGCCTCCCTTTCTCTTTCTTAGTTCGTTTGGATGCACACTCGCTCTATCCAATCTGGTATATATGAAGAGAGAATCCCTCTGACATCACCATGCCTCCAAGCTAATACACATACCATTGGTCGGCAAAGACAATAAACATCATGCCACGTCCGCATGGTTGATCGATCTCCCAAGGAACATTATAGAGAGTTATGATAAAGTCAGCTGGTGAAAACATTTTTTGCAAACAACAAATGTACGCTAGAACTGAATTAATCTCCAAGATACATCGACAGACATACCATTTGTGAAGGAGACTATGGACAGATATAAAGACAAGGAACGTTATAATGCTTGAAAGATCATCTATGATGCGCACGTACCTTTGTTATTTTTCTGGATTTCAGCAGATTGAAAAGGTTAAAGTCACAATAAAAATGTCCATATTTATCGAAGTGATGACATGTAACTGATTAAATGGTTAACTATATTAAGTGGAAGATGATGCAAGACATTAAATCAGTTAATGATTTGTATTTTCATTGATGTCAACTTGATATCATTTGTATGGTCATATACATAATTCCAAAGACTTTAAAGAATCAATAGAATAGAGGTTATGCTTTCAGCAATGCATAAAAGTCAAGTATTCACTAAGTGACAGAATACACCGGCAAAGTGCACAGCATTGGTAAAGATAGAGATTAAAGTCACAGTGATGCCCGACAAGCAGAAGACAATATTGCCTGATGAAGTAGAATCAAAGGATGCCCAACAAGCTAAAAATAGTGTTGCCCGACGAGCAAGATCCAATGATGCCTGACGGATGGAGATCCTGAAGCTAACTGAAGCGACACCGATAGAACTAGCAGTTGTCACGGGCACCAAAATGCAGAATTAACCAACAGAACAGAGAGATCAAAAAATGACAAAATATCTAGCTAGTAGAGCTAAAAGATAGACTTAACTGGTTGTTTGATTTGTTTTATTCGACCACAGTTAAGTAAGTGATTTAAAGATGATTTACACAGTTGGCAAGAAGATAACTATGAGATAAATCAGTAGTTAAAGCCGTAAATCAATTTGGCTGGATTATTTTTCATGCCAAGAATCAAGAACCAAGAATTAAGGAATATCATGTCTATTTAAGAGACAAGCATAATTCATTCTTAGTGGGTGGTCAAAAATAAGAAATCAGATACACAGGGGAGTGAACTGATAGAAGATGCTAAAGAAGAAACTGATGAAGGATTAACTTCATGCAGTCCTGATCAATCAAGCTGAGGGAGAGCTAAAGAATTCTGCAGACACCGACGGACAGAGAAGCACAACATCATAGAGTAGAAAGAGTTAAGTAAAAAGGAATTGTATTGATACATTGATCAGAAAGATATTGTAAGTAAATAGATCTAAAAATCTACAATTTAGTTGCATTAAAAATAGGTCATTTTATTTCAGTTTAACCATTGAAGCATTAAGTCTCTTAACAGAACAGGACTTAACAGTCTTTTGTAACTGAGGTATATCCTAACAGATTACCAGAAGGTTGACTCATGATAGTAGCACCGGTCTTACCTAAATCCTATTGATAGTCTAAGAAGGAGGCTGATTCAAGGATGGTAGTAAGATTTGCATAAATCCTATTGACAGTCGTGAGACTGATTCAAGGATGGTAGCGTAGATGCCAGATACTTAGTGACGACCTATGTATTAAAAACCCTCTAACAAGGTCGCACTTAACAGTGTGTTTGTAACCTTTAACAGGGTTGGCTCCTAACAGGGCTCACTTCAGAAGAGTAAAAATTTGGGTTACCGGTCCCAGTGGTCTTTTCCCTTAACAGGGTTTCCACATTAAAATCCTTGTGTTATATGTGTGTATGGTTCATTACTTTATTGTTTTACATTCTACATATGCATTTATGGATTGATTGGTATACTCTGCATATTTACTGAGTATCGGTAAATATAGTTTACTTCTTATCGATTATCAAAGAGAATAAGGATAGACAAGGTAAACCGATAGATAGTTATTTGTTTCAAAAATTCCAAAGGCATACATCTTGTAGGGACTTAATAATTTGAGGAGTATTGATTGGTGGATTAAAGTTTAAATTGGATGAATTTTTAAGGCCACTGATTCACCCCCCCCTCTCAGTTATTACTAACAATTGGTATCAAAGCTTGTGTGCTTAGAAGGAAGGTTTCAAAACCTAAGTGAAAGATCAGAAGATGAGCAGATGAGATGTGCCCAAGTTGAACAAGGATAACTTTGCTTCATGGCGAAGCAGGATAAAGCTTCACTTATCAGGTATTGGCAATGATATTACTCAATACTTAGAAATTGAATGTGTTGCCTATAGGACCATTGACAGTGGATCAATTGAGAGTATATCATGAACATAACTACATGGTTATAGAGCTTTCAGCCTCACTCTCTGATGCTGAATTTGAAGATGTCAAAGATTGCAAAAATTCAAAGACAATGTGGGACAAGTTGAAACTTGTACATGAAGGTGATGCAAATGTTCTGAGAGCCAAGGCAGAAAGCCTTAGAGGAAAGTTTGATGATCTCAGAATGAAAGAAGGTGAAAAAATTACATAGTACAACACAAGAATAAAGGAAGTAGTCAATGCTATATGAGGTGTTAGAGGTACACTTGAAGAGGACACAATGGTAAGTAAAATCCTAAGAACCTTATTTCTGATATATGCTATTAGAGTCTCTGCTATTCAAGAAATTAGAGCAGTAGCAAATAATACAGTCACTCTTGATACCTTGATTGGTAGACTGATTTCATTTAAGATGAATAGCTTTGATAATAGTTTCTCACCAAGCTTAGAGTCTGCATTCAAGTCTTCTGTGAGAATAAACAAATCTAGTTAGAGACACTCCTCTAGAAGAGACAATGAAAGTGAAAGTGAAGAAGAAGATCTAGATGAAATTGAAGCACTCATGGAAAGAAGAATGCTAAGAGGCAAAGGTAAATACAAAGGTAAGTTACCACTTGTATTTTTTAATTGTAAAGAGATTGGACACTTTGCTGCAAGATGTCCCAAAAGAAAAGATGACAGAAGTGATAACAAATCTTTTGAGAAGAAATCTGACAGAGGTGATAACAAAGATTACAGAGGTTACCGACAATCAGAAAGAAGTGATACCCGAGATTACAAGGACAAAGGCAAGAAGGCTACCTATCTAGCTACTTGCAAAGATGAAGATACTGACACCGAACCGGATGATGATGTTGAGATAGTGTTTGTAGCTGTGAAGGATGATTCAGATGAAGATGAAAGGTATGAAGAAAATGCACTCATATCTAAGATTAGTAAAAATGATATCTGGATTATAGATAGTG